>JAMYXO010000460.1:42500-46492 GCA_033310375.1 Conus canariensis | reverse complement strand
ATGTGTGTCTGTCTATGTGTGTGTATGTGCGCGCGTAGTTGCATATGTTAGTGCTGGTCTGTTTGTCGGAGCATACAAGATTTCTTTTGTAATTACTTCCCTTGGAAGTGATGGTGGTGGATTTAGTTCGTAATGGAGCAAGAGTTACCGTACTTGTTCTTTTTAACTACTGTTTGCGTTACTGTCTCATTTAGGATTCTCTTTCAAATTAGAAACCAGAAATGATCAGAAGAAGCTTACATACCATTTTTTAAAGCAAAAGAATGCATTGAATACGAGAATGTTGCTACCAAAAAAGAACAAAACAACATAAAAAATAAAAAAGAAAGGCTGAGCAGGACTGAAATGATCTATGGTTCCTTCAACTTCACCAATGCAATATGACGTAAAAATACAGAAAATAAAAATCCTGTTCCTATAAACTTTCGCTTGAGAACAATCGAACCATTTCATCTGTAATATGTTTAGGGTTGATCCAGTTTAGTCATAATTGCCATTGGTGATAAGACGTGAAACCCAATACCGAAGACTATGATAGTAAAAGCGATAGAGGAAAGAGTGAATAACACGCGGGAGTTTGAACATGACTGTCCGCCACTTTACGTGTGCGAGAACGCGCGCGCGAAATTATACTGTTCTCTCTCTGTGTGTGCGTCTATTATCAAAAGCTTTATAAGGCTTTGCGCAATGCAGAATTTTTCCTCTCCCACTTTTAACTCATTTTCTCTCTCGTTCCTACTGAGAAAAGACAACGAAACTCTTCATCCAAACAGCTCAACATGCCATCGGTAAAGTGAATTCTCGTAAACAAAACTCCGTACAGAAAAGCGTGTCCTTTGTGACGAATTTAAACTGGTTCCAATCGTTGGTCTGGAAATAGAGTAAGTAGACTTTAAACCTGCTTGTATGTGTGTGAGGGTGATTCCTTTTTTTAATTGTATCTGTTTTTCGGCACGAACATTTCTTATGGCTCTGGCTTTGAACAATTAACAGTAAACGGCGCTGTACATAAATCATACGTATTGGACATATCATTATCATTCAATTCTGCATCATGATCATTTGGCGCTCAATCGAAGAAGAGAAGTGATTGTTCCTTCTTCGTGTTCATTATCTGCAATGTTGTTTGTCTGGCCTGAAAGAAGACCACAGAGGTCGAAACGCGTCATGGTTTGTCTTCTTTGTTTCGCTCCTTTTCGTCTAGCGGAATTCTTGTTTTTTTTTATAAGTTCGTTTTAAATTTCCACCTGCAGTCATCTCACTTTGAAACTAATTATTATCATTATTATTACCAGTGCCATTCTCTCAGCAATGGGCCTTATGTTTTCTCCCTGCGTCTGTCTGTCTGTTTGTTTATGTATGTCAGCGTCATTACGCACAAAAACAAACAAACACAAATAACCGTAATCAGCTATTGGAGTTGTAGGCAGGTGGTAAAGTGTGCACCCATGTCGTTGTGATGGTGTGGAGTGGTAGGCAGTGCAGGCGAAGACAGACTAATGAAGTCTTCCAATCGGACGACAGTGCAGGTTCCAGGACAAACTGCAAGCAGTTCCAGAAAGGTCAGCGTCATCAGACGGTGACACTCTCAGTGTTCCTGCTCAGCTGCCTGTATACAACCCCGGACAATCTCATGACGTTTCCCAGTGCATTCGTAGTGGCTTCAATCAAACACCAGTGTTCATACCGTATGGAATGAGCAACAGTGCCATCATTTCAACCACCACCACAAGCTTTATACTGATCATGTACAGTGTCAAATTCCATCTATGCCCCCAATACAACAAACTTCTATTTGTTCATAAAAGACCCATTTTTCTTTACCAATATAAACGGTGGAATTTTGTGGGTTTTGTGTTCTCTTAAGAAATACAAGAAGAAAGCATACTTGATCTTTGTCAACGATTACTTCCCTTGGCAAAACATTCTTGTCATCTCTCTCTCTCTCTCTCTCTTCTCTCTCTCTCTCTCTCTCTCTCTCTCTCTCTCTCCTCTCTCTCTCTCTCTCTGCTGCTGCTGCTGCTCTGGGGCCGTCTCCGTAGTCAGTCAGTCCTTCGTCGTTAATCTCTCTCTCTCTCTCTCTCTCTCTCTCTCTCTCTCTCTCTCTCTCTCTCTCTCTCCTCTCTCTCTCTCTCTCTCTGTCTCTCTGTCTGTCTGTCTGTCGTCTTCTCTTCTCTGCTCTTCTGTCTTCTGTCTTCTGTCTGTCTGTCTGTCTGTCTCTCTCTCTCTCTCTCTCTCTCTCTCTCTCTCTCTCTCTCTCTCTCTCTCTCTCTCTGGGCTGGGGATCGTGAACTGCGTTTCAGTCGAGCAGTCATGCATTGATGGCTGTGTAGTTTCCTTCTTTTTGGGGCGGATATTTACAAAGTACCTTCCTCAACTTTTACCAGTACCCCCACCAGATATCATGCCTTCAGCAGCACTTGCTTTTAGAGCGAGCTGTGGCAGGTTCGTCCACATCTACATCGCTTTTATATCGTAGCGAGCCAGGAAGAAGACGGCTATGCGGATCGCCACGTTGACACCGCATGCGAAGCTAGACGGTATAGCCCTTGGCCTGCTCCTAACCTTAATTTTCTGGGGCGGATTCCTTCTACGCTGTGGAGACGTGGAGCAGAACCCAGGACCCAGGACGGACAGTTTGAAGCAGACCAGGCTCGGCAGCTCAGGACGCAGGGTCAGCGGGGACAGGACTAGAGCTTCGCCGGTGGACAGCGGACGGACGACACCCACCTCTCCCCAGCAACCCACCAATGCGGACATCATGGGTATGTTGACGTCAATGAACTGTACCTTTAGAGAAATGAGCAATAAATTTACGGACTTGAAGAGAAATGTCAATGCCTAAATGACCAGTTCCCAGCGTTACAAAGTGGTGTGAAAGATCTGAGGGACGAGGTGGAGACTTTAGGGAAAGAAAATTCAAACTTTGCAAAACAGAACTCTGACCTCATATCAAGAATTGAACAATTAGAACTAAAAACGGACGACTTAGAGGAAAGATCAAAACCTAACAATTTAATCTACGGTATTCCTAAAGATCAGAATGAATCTGTGGAACAGTGCGAAGGCAAAATCCATGACCATGAGATATAAATCTGATCAACTTGGATTGACACGGAACACCGAGTTTGATCGAGTTCACAGGCTAAGGCTAAATCCCAAACCGGACTCTCCTGTAATCGCCCATTGTTCTTTTTATAAGGACACGTTACGTATTCTGAAAGAAAAACGGAAATTGAAAGGTAGCGACATTTTGTGGGAGAGGATTTTTCTTCTCGTGTGCGAACCATAAGACGTGGCCTTTCCCCTCATCTGAAAAAAGCAAGGTCTGAAGGGAAACGAGCAACGATGATCTTTGATCATCTGCTTATCGACGGAACGAAGCATTTCCAGGATGACCAATGCAACCTAAAAGAGTCCAGGTAGGGGGGTGGCCGGCCACTGGAGAAGAATTTTCCGTACACTGGTGTAACAAGAAAGGGAAGGCACAAAAAAGATGCACCGGTGGAAACGCCTGTCGGTGGTGGTGGCAGTGTCAGTGGTGAGCGGGATGTTGACGCCTGTCACTGGTGACAGTGTCAGTGGTGGCAGTGTCACTGGTGGCAGTGTCAGTGGTGAGCGGGATGTTGTGGGTCACGGCAGTGAGCTCGTTCAATGTGTTGAAAACTAGTGCGATAAATCTAGATAGATGTTGCGTTATACATACAACAGCACGCCTTGCCCTGCTTGCAACATCTTTACATGAGAGAGACAGACAGACTTCAGACTTCAGGCTTCAGAGTTTTTATTATATCCCCATATACACAAGGAAGATGTTTTTTGCAGGCATGTAAAACACAAATACAAACAATTCAACATTGATAAATCAGTCTGTGGGTAAAACAGGCCTCTAAAACAAAATCATAGACACCTTTTCCAATGTGGTTTATGTAATGTACAAAATTAGCCATTTATAATTATTCAAATCCATACCCAAACATTTACACCCCCCA
>JAMYXO010000460.1:25000-35000 GCA_033310375.1 Conus canariensis | reverse complement strand
CTGTCGTTGGACGGACGTGGTGGCGCCCTCCGGAGGACGAGCTCACTCACGCCGGCTCCTCGACTAAGTAATTATTGTCGTCAGTAGGGGACTTAATAGGTGGTGTCCTGCGTATGTTAGATCAGAACAGGCGCCACTGAACACCACCGAAGTGACTCGGCAGCAGTGCAGTGTCTCCTCCGGTGGGTTGCCTCTTGACGACTTGACATTGACTGCTCCCTGTGGATTGCCGGTGCCGGAGCTGCGACGGGGCCGACCGGGCTGTGGCTGTGGACAGGGTGTCGGAATGAGCGGCGTGGGTGCACTGCCTCTGAGGTGGCGCAGAGGTTGGGACAGCAAAAAAAAAAAAAAAAAAAAAAAAAGCTTAAGAGAGATGAGAAAAAATAAAACTCGGAAACATTTACCATGCGCTGAGAAAACGATCTAAACAGCGTGGGAGAGGAGAATGGAGAAATTACACGAAAAGACAAGACAGTGCAAGTCGCTAATTATTGTTGATTAATGTACACAAAAAGACAAGACAGTACAAGTCGCTAATTATAGTTGATTAATGTACATAAAAAGAAAAGACAGTACAAATCGCTAATTGTTGTTGATTAATGTACACAAAAAGACAAGACAGTACAAGTCGCTAATTATTGTTGATTAATGTACACAAAAAGAAAAGACAGTACAAGTTGCTAATTGTTGTTGATTAATGTACAGAAAAAGAAAGACAGTGCAAGTCCTATTGTTGATTAATGTACACAAAAAGAAAAGACAGTACAAGTTGCTAATTGTTGTTGATTAATGTACAGAAAAAGAAAAGACAGTGCAAGTCGCTAATTGTTGATTAATGTACACAAAAAGAAAAGACAGTACAAGTGCTAATTGTGATTTGTACTAACGAAAGACGTATCATATGTTGATTGGGGGCATGTAATGTACAGAAAAAGAAAAGACAGTGCAAGTGCTAATTGTTTTGATTAATTACACAAAAAGAAAAGACAGTACAAGTTGTCTAATTGTTTTGATTAAAGCAAAAGTATTGAGATGTTTGTGGAAGTATTCAATTGGTTTTCATTAAGTAATATGAACAGAAGAAGTGCAATTGATATTTCATTAAAGGAAAAGTATTGAGATGTTTCAGTGGAAGATATGTGCAATTGACGTATTTCATTAAAGGCAAAAGTATTGAGATGTTTCAGTGGAAGATATGTGCAATTGACGTATTTCATTAAAGCAAAAGTATTGAGATGTTTCAGTGGAAGATATGTGCAATTGACGTATTTCATTAAAGGCAAAAGTATTGAGATGTTTCAGTGGAAGATATGTGCAATTGACGTATTTCATAAAGGAAAAGTATTGAAATGTTTCAGTGGAAGATATGTGCAATTGACGTATTTCATTAAAGGAAAAGTATTGAATGTTTCAGTGGAAGATATGTGCAATTGACGTATTTCATTAAAGGAAAAGTATTGAGATGTTTCAGTGAAGATAATTATGTGCAATTGACGTATTTCATTAAGGCAAAAGTATTGAGATGTATCAGTGGAAGATATGTGCAATTGACGTCATTAGTGTAACAGGGCATCATGTCAAAGAATGAGAAATCGGTTACAGCGTACCAATGGAATGAATGTACTATGTTATTTACATTGTGTATTGTTCACTATAGGACAGCCATTTGTTTTTAAATCATAAAAAATCAAGTTTCTATCAAACAGCATGCTTTTCTTTTTCTCACCTATATTTCAATTAAATCTGAATCCTAAAATTCAAGGTTCATGGAACGCACCACGGATTTCTTCACCAGTTAAAAGACAAGAATGGGTGCAAAACGAATGGCTTGTATGCAAACGGCATAAAACTTTCTTCTTTACAGCCGCCTCAGGAACATGGTAAAAACGCTTTTAGGTTGGGACGGATTTCAAACAGTTTGTTACCCATCTGCGAGTCCCATTCCTCTTGCCAGAGGTCTCTGACATCAGTCTGGGCTTTGGGTTTCAGATCAGTGTGAGGGATAGACAGTCTGCTCAACCCTTTCTTTGTGGCAATCTTGGCAAGTTGATCAACCATTTCGTTGCCTTGAATGCCTACATGGCTGGGAACCCTAGCAAAAACTATGTTGTATCCATCTGAATTCAGTGAGGTGTACAGTTCGAACAACTTTAGCAGGTGAGAGTGCTCGAGGTTACGTAACATAAATTCAAAGTGTGATAACGTAATCAGTGACAAATAATGCCTCTTTCAACATGATACAAATTAATCTCTCTCTCTCTCCCTCCCTCTCTCTCTCTCTCTCTCTCTCTCTCTCTCTCTCTCCTCACACACACACACACACACACACACACACACACACACACACACACACAAGAAAGAGAAAGGGAAAGAGGGTGAGAGAGAGGGAAAGAGAAAGAAAGAAAGAAAGAGAGAGAGAGAGAGAGAGAGAGAGAGAGAAAGAGAGAGAAACAGAGAGAGACACGAGAGAGACAAGAGAGAGAGAAGAGAGAGAGAGAGAGAAAGAGAGAGACAGAGAGAGAGAGAGAAAGAGAGAGAGAGGAGAGAGAGAGAGAGAGAGAGAGAGAGAGAGAGAGGAGAGGGAGGGATACGAATACGTTTACGAATGATTTTATTGAGGGTAGAATGCAGAAGCTGATAGCTTTTTTACAGAGAGGAAGAAGAGAGAGAGAGAGAGAGAGAGAGAGAGAGAGAGAGAGAGAAGACGACAACGACGACGACGACGACGACGACGATGAGAGATACTGGGTAACGGGGGCAGCGAAGAATGGATCTGAGGTGGTCAGTATAGAATGACGATGACGTAAGGTGATCAGTATACAATGACAGTGATCTAAGGTGGTCAGTATAGAATGACGATGACGTAAGGTGGTCAGTATAGAATGACAGTGATCTAAGGTGGTCAGTATAGAATGACGGTGATCTAAGGTGGTCAGTATAGAATGACAGTGATTAAGGTGGTCAGTATAGAATGACAGTGATCTAAGGTGGTCAGTATAGAATGACAGTGATCTAAGGTGGTCAGTATAGAATGACAGTGATCTAAGGTGGTCAGTATAGAATGACAGTGATCTAAGGTGGTCAGTATAGAATGACAGTGATTAAGGTGGTCAGTATAGAATGACAGTGATGTAAGGTGGTCAGTATAGAATGACGTGATTAAGGGGTCAGTATAGAATGACGTGATGTAAGGTGGTCAGTATAGAATGACAGTGATGTAAGGTGGTCAGTATAGAATGACAGTGATGTAAGGTGGTCAGTATAGAATGACAGTGATGAAGGTGGTCAGTATAGAATGACAGTGATGTAAGGTGGTCAGTATAGAATGACAGTGATCTAAGGTGGTCAGTATAGAATGACAGTGATGCAAGGTGGTCAGTATAGAATGACAGTGATCTAAGGTGGTCAGTATAGAATGACAGTGCTCTAAGGTGGTCAGTATAGAATGACGGTGATGCTAAGGTGGTCAGTATAGAATGACAGTGATGTAAGGTGGTCAGTATAGAATGACGGTGATGTAAGGTGGTCAGTATAGAATGACGTGATGTAAGGTGGTCAGTATAGAATGACAGTGATCTAAGGTGGTCAGTATAGAATGACGGTGTAAACGGGGGTCGCGACGTTAGAACTAGGGAATGTCTGTGTGCTCGTGAGTGGCGCAGCCTATTTATCATGTGTGCATGTATGTGTGTTTGCAGGCGTTTTGCGCGCGGCGCGACGCGTTCGCGTGTGTGTGTGTGGTGTGTGTTTGTGTGTGTGGTGTGGTTTGCGCGCGCGCGCGCGCGCGCGCATGTTTATGCAAAGGAACAGAAACCTGCTTTGTGCAACAGACGCTCTAGCAGTGTAATTTCTTACCTCCACTGAAATCTACTGATGTAGATACACACACACAAAACAACACAAACGAATGTGAATACACATACACATAAACACATCCCAGCACACACAAAACACACACCACACACACAACAAAACCACACACACCACACACACACACACACACACACACCACACACGCACGCACGCACCAGCACACGCACGCACGCACGCCGCACGCACGCCAACACACACACACACACACACTTACACAACGTATGCACAAATGCATCTATACAGACACATGCGAGTGCACGGACGCGCAAACACATATACATGCACGTACACAGCACAGAGAGAGAGAGAAGAGAGAGGGAAGAGAGAGAGAGAGAGGAGAGAGAGAGAGAGAGAGAGAGAGAGAACAGTTTGAACATGCATGCATGTGGGCGTATATGCCAGCATAGCATATGTCATGCTAGTATAGTTTAAGTGCATATGCCCCGGCTCGTGTTCGTAATGGTTACACACAATGTAACACGTAATAAAGAAGTATTACAGTGAATTCCACGATCTGTTGCTATACATGAATGAAGACATTATCACCACATCTGTGTGTGTATTCTGCCTGACATCACAATTGCTGTTGCTATCACATGAATGAAGACATTATCACCACATCATGTGGTTGTAGTTTGCTGCCTGACATCACAATTGCTGTTCTATCACAGAATGAGATACATTATCACCACATCATGTGCGTTGATGTTTGCTGCCTGACTCACAATTGTCTCGCAAACAAATGCAGTCAGGAGTACGAGAAAAAAACTCACACACAGATGATAACGGAAAAAGAGATGAAAAATTAGAAGAAACATAAAACTCACAACAGATGATAACGGAAAAAGAGATGAAAAATTAGAAGAAACATAAAAACTCACAACAGATGATAACGGAAAAATGAGATGAAAAATAGAAGAAACATAAAACTCACTCACACAGATGATAACGGAAAATGAAAATGAAAAATTAGAAGAAACATAAAACTCACTCACGACAGATGATAACGGAAAAAGAGATGAAAAATGAGAAGAAACATAAAACTCACTCACGACAGATGATAACGGAAAAAGAGATGAAAAATTAGAAAAAACATAAAACTCACTCACGACAGATGATAACGGAAAAAGAGATGAAAAATTAGAAAAAAACATAAAACTCGAGGAATATGAAAGGATGGAGGTGGAGGAGGAGAAACTGGGGGGAATAGACGTCCGAAACAGAAAAAAAAACTACGACATCATGAACATGATTATCATCAGCAAGAAACTAGAAAGAGAAAGTGACTAGTTATCGGACGAACAAACAACAACAACAACAACAACACCAAAACAACAACAACAAAGGTGAGAGATACAACATTCACATAAAATGCGGAGGGGAAGGGGGAGTAGGAGGGAAGGGGGATGGGGAAAGGGGAAACGTGCAGACGAAACTATAATGATGACGCCGTGGAAATGAATTGTACACACCGATCATCAGCACACACACCACAACCCCATCATCACTAGCACACACACAACAACCCCATCATCACCAGCACACACACACACACACACACACACACACACACACACACACACACACACACACACACACACACACACACACATATATACCACAACCCCATAATTACCAGCACAAACACCTCAACCCCATCATCACCAGCACAAACAAACACCACAACCCCATCAACACCAGCACACACACCACAACCCCATCATCACCAGCACACACCACAACCCCATCATCACCAGCACGAACACCTCAACCCCATCATCACCAGCACAAACAAACACCACAACCCCATCAACACCAGCACAAACACAACAACCCCATCATCACCAGCACAAACACCTCAACCCCATCATCACCAGTTCTACTGCATCACCAACAATACAATTGTCATCTTCAACATCGTCGCCATAGCCACCACCATTACAAGTATCTATACCCCTCCCCCTCCACACGACTTAAACCCTCACTATCATCATCACCACCATCATCACCACAACTGTCACTATCGTCCCTCTCATCATCACCCACTCCCATCATCACCGTGATCTTCATCACCTCGACAACAGTCATCATCATCATCATCATCATCATCATCATCATCATCATCATCATCATCATCAACAGCACTATCATCATCATCATCATCATCATGATCATCATCAACAGCACTATCATCATCGTCATCATCATCATCATCATTCATCATCATCATCATCATCATCATCATCATCATCATCATCATCATCATCAAAAGCACTATCATCCTCGACATCCTCCTTCACCTATACCACCACCATCTATCACCATAACCTCCACTGTCATCACCATAACCTCCACTGTCATCGCCATAACCTCCACTGTCATCACCATAACCTCCACTGTCATCACCATAACCTCCACTGTCATCACCATAACCTCCACTGTTATCACCATAACCTCCACTGTCATCACCATAACCTCCACTGCTGTCACCATAACCTCCACTGTCATCACCATAACCTCCACTGTTATCACCATAACCTCCACTGTTATCACCATAACCTCCACTGTCATCACCATAACCTCCACTGTTATCACCAGCAGCACGAACACCATCGACACCCTCACCAAAGCCATCAACATCAACCAAACCATGACTACCTTAGCCAGGACCCCCTGTAGCAGCAGCAGCTGTAGTATTATCATCGTCATCCACAGCGCCATCAACTACCATCACCGCCACCACCACCTACAAACACACCCTCAGAACCACCAGCACCATAGACTCGAACCCCAAACTCCACAAGAACTACTCACGTAGCAGCTGGGCGTACAGGGGTTCCCGATTCACGGTACCCCGCCACTTGAACTTGGGCGTGGGGAAGAGCAGCACACTCTCCACGGGCCAGAAGGGGCCGTCCTTGTTGCTCTCCACGCAGAACTTGTCCACGTAGCGCCCGCTGTCATCCAGCAGCTGCACGGCGGGCGGCAGTGTCCCTGAACGCAGCGCCTTCAGGAAGCCCTCCTTGGTGTAGAAGTGGCGGCTCTTAGGCTTGCCGCCCGCCCCGCCGCCCCAACTCCCCCCCTCCCCCCCTACTCCCCCCTACCCCCCCCCCCCCCTCCCCTCTCCGTACCGCTGCACGGCGTTGGTGTAGTCCTCGCGGATGTTCTTGATGCCTTCCGAGTTCTCCAGCCCGAAGACCCCCGGGAAGTGGTCCTGGTTGGACTTGGACAGTTCGTCCCGGAAGACGAACTCCACCTGACCGAAGACGTGGGGTTGAGGGTTCAAGGGTCATGTATCGGGTCTGACCAGTGGGTGGGTCAAGGTTGTCTGGCCGAGTGGAGAGAGACATGGGTGTTCTGTGGGTGTGCTTGGTGGCTGAGTATTGAATGTTTCTGACTCTTTTAACTGACCGGTTGATAGCTTGGTTGTTGACTTGTTGCTTCAGTCGTGGTGTGAGACACCCATGTGGGCAAAACAAACATCCTCCATACCAGTATTTGAAACAACATACAGCAATTGTGTGGGCAAAAGATTCAGACAGGAAATATTCCAAGACATTTTCCAGAGAAAGGGGATTACCTTTCACTGCATCGTGCGCGTACAAGTGAACACAGTGCACAAGATGAAATATTTTCATACAAGTCAACACAGTGCACAAGAGGAAAGATTTTACAAATCACAAAGTCAACACAGTGCACAAGAGGAAAGATTTTCATACAAGTCAACACAGTGCACAAGAGGAAAGATTTTCATACAAGTCAACACAGTGCACAAGAGGAAAGATTTTCGCGGGCGCTAAATTAAAATGAGTTAAAATAATTTGGAATTTGGTACAAACCGTCACACTATGTTGCAAGTATCGTAATACTCCTGGTACTGACTCTAAATCTGTTCAATGTTCACAGGAGAAAACATTAACGAATAAAGACACGATAAGAGAAAACACTTTGCCACAATGCATATTGCTGCCTTGATAGTTTTTCTCCCCTTTCTTTCAGCTTCAAAACGGAGTGACTGAGGGCGGACAATGAGGCCAACTTTGGAAAGAGAGGGGATGAGTTACCGCCAGGGCTACCCACCGGTCATGATCCCCCCCTTTTTTTTTAAACACACTTTTCTCAAATAATGCCCTGTGTCTTCTAGTCAGTCCAAAATATCTATAGAAACTAGATATTCAAAAAAGAAAACAGAAAAAAACGAAGCTCATAACAACATAGACTCCTCTCTCTCTCTCTCTCTCTCCTCTCTCTCTCTCTCTCTCTCTCTCAGACCGAAGTATAGCAGTATCGCTGTGTTTGAGTTGAGTAGGTTGCTGTACATCGGCACATAGAGATCCCTGTCACATTGTAAATCACATTAGAATTGTATCTTGGATTGCTAACAATTTCACATTTTATCAACATTTTTTTTGTTGTTTAATCTACGCTTTTTTCTGTGACCCTTTTTTCATGACGTCGTCTTCTGCGAGTTTTGTCTGCCGTTTCACTCCAATGAAGTCTACAACTTAACGCACATCCGGAAAAAACAACTCTTCCAGTTTCTTAAGATATACATCAGACAAGATTCTGAATATTTCTTTAAACAAGTCTCTCCTTGCATGTCAGTCTCCATTTTGAAAGCTACAGACAGCATCACTTTTGAGGCAACATGAAATAGCATGGTTTTAAGAAAAATAGCTACATGAAATAGCATGGTTAGAATAGCTACATGAATAGCATGGTTAGAATAGCTACATGAAATAGCATGGTTAGAATAGCTACATGAAATAGCATGGTTAGAATAGCTACATGAAATAGCATGGTTAGAATAGCTACATGAAATAGCATGGTTAGAATAGCTCATGAAATAGCATGGTTAGAATAGCTACTGTCTCACAGGTAAAACGCTGTCTAGGCAAAAAGTGCAATAGTCTGCTGTCTCACTAAAGCGAAAACATTTCTCGCCAAAAGGCAAAACCTTTTGTTCATATACGAAAAGCCACTATATGTCCGGCAGACCGCTGTCTGCTGTCTGTACACACACAAACACACACATACATGCACACGCATGCGCTCACCGCCACACACACACACACACACACACACACACACACACACAGCACACCCCACACCACACACACACACACACACACACACACACACACACACACACACACACAACTTCTGTTCTTTTGTTCGTTCTAAGGTATCAGTTGTCAGCTTTCTCCAGAACCAAAGTAATCCATGTCAATCTTGGCCAAAACACAGTCCAGTCCTAGTGTGGCGCAGTGAACACTCTTGGCAGAGCTGAAATAGATGTCATATAACAATCCAATCCTAGTGTGGTGCAGTGAGCACTCTTGGCAGAGCTGAAATAGATGTCATATCACAGTCCAGTCCTAGTGTGGCGCAGTGAACACTCTTGGCAGAGCTGAAATAGATGTCATATCACAGTCCAGTCCTAGTGTGGTGCAGTGAGCACTCTTGGCAGAGCTGAAATAGATGTCATATCACAGTCCAGTCCTAGTGTGGCGCAGTGAGCACTCTTGGCAGAGCTCAAATAGATGTCATATCCAGGCTTCTTTTCGGAAATAAAGTCAGCAATAAGATAAAGTAATTTCTATCGAGCTGAGAGTGGGTAGGCATCGAGCTCTTTAGGGTTTTTGGCATCTGAAACTAAGACTATTCCCATGTTGGCAGGGTACATTTTCTGCAAATGATTAGCGAAATAAGTGAAATTTGCTCTTCAGAAGACGCATGACAGATTGTGCACATGTTGGTGCAGTCCATTTCAAGTGGAAGGGTGTGTAAGTATAGCAGGTGAAGTTTATTCAGTTGTCACATGCGAACGATTCTAAACTGGAGCTGCCCATGTTACAGGTTCCTGTGTTGACGTTATCCCTTTAAATGGGAGGATTATTCAGCTGAAGTAGGACAGGTTTATTCAGACCAAAAGGTGTGTCAGGTTCGTATCGGACCGTGGCTGTCCGTGTGAAAGATTGTGAGCTGGCGCAGTCTATGTTTAGTTGAAGGGTCAGCACTGTTCTCCCATCGTGAACACTACTTTTCTGCCTCCTTTTTTTTCTTGTCACCCTTGACAGAGCCTCTCATTTTTGACGTCATGATTTCTACTCACCAAAAAAAAGTG
>JAMYXO010000460.1:7500-20000 GCA_033310375.1 Conus canariensis | reverse complement strand
GGCTGGGGGAAGACAGGGGTCAGGGGCTGGAGGAAGACAGTGGTCAGGGGCTGGGGGAAGACAGGGTCAGGCTGGGGAAGACAGGATCAGGGGCTGGGGAAGACAGCGATCAGGGGCTGGGGAAGACAGCGATCAGGGGCTGGGGGATAGGGGACAGCGGTCAGGGGCTGGGGGAAGACAGTGGTCAGGGGCTGGGGGAAGACAGGCGGTCGAAGACAGGGGTCAGGGGGGGGAAGACAGGGTCAGGGGCTGGGGGAAACAGCACAGCGGTCAGGGGCTGGGACGAAGGACAGGGGTCAGGGTGCTGGGGAAGACAGGGAAGCGGTCAGGGGCTGGGGAAGACATGGCAGGGGGAAGACAGGGAGGGTCAGGGGCTGGGGGAAGACAGGGGTCAGGGGCTGGGGGAAGACACGGGGTCAGGGGCTGGGTGGAAGACAGGGGGTCAGGGGCTGGGGGAAGACAGCGATCAGGGGCTGGGGGAAGACAGGGGTCAGGGGCTGGGGAAGACGGGGGGAAGACAGCGGGCCGGGGCTCTAGGGGAAGGGATTGTACTGGAGACCGTTTCTCTAAATTTCAAACTAAGCAAACTCCCTCAGTGGGCACATTTCAAGTGTGCTCGCGCGTGCGACCTAATGCACTCACACACACACACACACACACACACACACACACACACACACACACACACACACACACACACACACACACACATGTACATACACAAAGTCTCTCTATCTCATTCAGTCGTTCATTTACACATATACTCATATAACACATGCACATGGTGGCGCACGCGCGCGCCACACACACACACACACACACACACACACACACACACACACACACACAAGCACGCACGCACGCACGCACGGCGCACACACACACACACACACACACACACACACACACACACACACACACACACACACACACAAATGCGCGCGCGTCCACACAAACACACAAATCGGAACACAACACACACAACACACCACACACACACACACACACACACACACACACACACACACACACACACACACATGCACACATGCATATCTCTCTCTCTCTCTCTCTCTCTCTCTCTCTCTCCTCTTTCTCTCTCTCCTCCTCCTCCTCCTTCTCTTCTTGTCTCTCTTTCACACATACAAACACGCACACACACACACACACACACCACACACACACACACACCCCACCACACACACACACACACACACACACACACACCACGCACGCACGCACACGCACGCACAGCACACGCACACGCACAACACACGCACAACACAGCAACAACAAGCACAACATAGCACAACACAGCACAGCACGCACAACACGCACACGCACAACGCAACGCACAAGCACGCACACAAGCACGCACACAAGCAACACACAAGCACACACACAAGCACACACACAACACCAACACAACACCAACACCAACACACGCACACACACAACACCAACACACACACACACAACACCAACACACACCACACAACACCAACACACACATACAACACCAACACACACACACACACAACACCAACACACACGCACCACCAACACACACACACACACAACACCAACACACACACACACACACACACACACACACACACACACACACACACACACACACACACACACACACACATGGAAGAACTGAAGGGGATATGAGAGGGAAATGACACGCATAGCAAACCAGGGTAAAAGTGTAGTAGATTATTTTGTTTGTTCACAATGACTATTTGATACTCTTGTTGATATGTACGTGGCAAACGGGTGTGAATCTGATCATTTTCCTATTGTTGCTTCCTTGACTTCTGGAGGCTGAGGATAATGCTGAACACATTGTACTGGAAGAGGAGGTTCCATTTGTTTTTTATGTAACAAAGAAAGAGAATTTCAAAATGGATGACAACGCTTGAATGTGACGTTGAGGCGGGGTCGACCTGTCTTGTTACATTCCTTCAGAACGCTGTGGGTCAAATGAGGTCAAAGTGGATAATACAAATATCCTGTGAACAGCCTCCCTGGTGGGACGAGGAGTGTGAACGTGCGAAAGAAAAGAACTGCCAACATCTGGGTGTATTCAGACGGTGTAATTTAAGGGAAGATTTAATCAGTTATCTGAATCAGAAGCAGCGATTCAAAGATTGGTGTGAAAGTAAAAAAGCAGTACAAAATGAGTGCGTTTTAAACGAACGAAATGCTGCGTGTTCTGATATCAATTCCAGAGCGTTTTGGCAAAAAGTTAAATCATTGACATCAACCAAACCGAACTGCTCGAAATTGATCTCACCTCGTGCGTAGTATGATTATTTTAAAACTTGGTTCAATCAGCAATCAGCGGATGACTCTGATTTCGGCTGTGAGGTTGATGATGTTCTAAATGATCATGTACCTGGAAACTGCAGTGACTGTTTAAATGCCCAAGGAGATGGGGATATTTCAGAGGTTGAAATTCGTAGTGCTATTCGTGCATTAAAAAATGGAAAAACATCTGGACCAGATGGTCTGTCCTGTGATTTTTTCATACACCATGAAGATGTTCTTTGTTAGATTTCTGTATCCGCTGTTAACAGAATTTTTGATAGTGGGGAGTACCCTCAAAGCTGGACGAAAGATGTCATATTCCCTTTACACAAAAAGGTAGTTCGAGGAAAACAGACAATTATAGGGGGATTTCATTGTTGAACATAATCAGCAAATTATACAGTGCAGTAGTTTATAACAGACTAAAGGACTTTTGTGATGCGAATGATACTATTCCTAAAGCTCAAGCAGGTTTTCGCAAAGGTTTCAGTACTACAGATAACATTTTTTCTCTTCAATCACTGGTTCAAAAATACCTCACAAAACATGGTGGTCGGTTTTACACTCTTTGTGGATTTCTCTAAAGCATTTGACAGTATACACAGACAAAAACTGCTATACTTCATTTTACAGAAAACGGGTATTCAGGAAAAATGTTCAAAACATTGAGGGCTATGTATAGTAATGTGAAAGCTGCTGTCAAAGTGGTGATCAGTATAACTGAGTGTTTTGACTCTGTGTCAGGTGTAAGACAGGGCTGTGTTTTGAGTCCATTGTTGTTCTCTATATTTTTGTCTGATTGCAAGCTGACTGATTACACTGTGGTGCAAGAGATATTGACATTTTTGCTGACCCACTTGGTATTATGCTGTTGATGTGTGCCGATGATATTGCTTTAGTTTCCGACTCTGTGGCAGACTTACAGAAAAAAGATAGTGTGTCTGGAAAAATACTGCCGTAAATGGGGTGTGACTGAACATGGATAAAACCAGAGTGGTTGTGTTCAAAAGTGGTGGTTTCATTAAATCAGCTGAGAAATGATGGTATGATGGTAGGCAGATTCAGGTTGAACCTAGATACAACTATCTTGGCGTTATATTCTCAGCCACATTAAACTGGTCCAGGTGTACAGAAAATCTGTCAGGTAAGGGTCTGAGAGCGGTGGCCGGAATTAAAAGACTGCATGTTAAACTTCAGGAATCCCAGCAGCTACGTTATTCAAAATTTTTGACACAAAAGTAAAGCCAATTCTGTTGTATGGTTCTGAAATATGGGGGTTTCAAAAATATGATGCTATTGAAAAAGTACAGATCAAATTTTGCAAGATGGTTTTAGGGGTTGGAAGGGATGTCAAAAACAACATTGCCCTTGGGGAGTGTGGTAGATGTCCTATCTATATTGATACATGTCGTGGATTGTGAAATATTGGTGCAGGCTTGTGTGTATGTCCGACAACAGATATCCAAAACATGCTATAAAATGATGCAAATGCATGATCACCTGGTAGAAAAAACTGGGTTACACGTGTAAGACTGCTATTGTGCACTTACGGCTTTGGATATGTATGGCAGATGCAGAATGTAGGAAATGCTCATTGTTTTATAGATTTGCTCAAACAACGTTTGAAGGATTCATATTTTCAAGACTGCCATTCTTCACTTTCATCATACCCTGAATATTGTATGTATCACCCACAGTTAGTAATGGCCAGTTACGTTAGTCAGTTGTCTGCTCGCGAACATCGTCGTGTTTTGTGTCTGTTTAGATGCAATCGGTTACCTCTGAATAGTTTGTGTCACTCGACTCAACAAATCACTAATCCATTTTGTAAACATTGTGATGGTCATTGTATTCAAGATTTATGTCATTTCATGTTAATCTGTCCTAAATATGCCACACTTCGCATGAAATTCATACCCTTGTGTTATTATCGTTTTCCATCAGAATTTAAGATACAGTTATTAGGTAGAAATATGTCAAATGAATTGTTATTCAGAGTTGCAGTGTACATTACTAAATCCTTAAAGTTAAGGAAGTAAAACCCCTGTCTATAACTGATTCGTAAGGTAAACGTTTACTTGAGTTGTTCATAAAGTTTGCCGTGTATTTCTTGTTTATTTGTCATTATACTCTTTCCAACTCACCTACACCTTGCTAATTATGTGCAAATCAGTTCCCCAGTTCATATGGGCCAGAGGGCCTGCAAAAACTGAATAAACCATTATTATTATTTTATTATCATTATTACACACACACACACACACACACACACACACACACACACACACACACACACACAACACGTACACACACACATACACACAACATAGGGAATCTCTCTCTCTAACTCTCTCTCCACACACACACACACACACACACACACACACACACCCCACGCACCACGCCGCACGCCCGCGCGCGCGCCACGCCGCCCGCCGCCCGCCCGCCCCCGCACGCACGCACGCACGCACGCACGCACGCACGCCAAACACCACACACAACACACCACACACACACACAACAAACACAACACACACACACACACACACACACACACAACACACACACACACACACACACACTGACCCTTTTGGATGTGGGTTTGCCTGCTCCATGTCCAGCGTCAGTGTCGGCACCAATAGCAGAGGAATTAGTCTGCCACAACACCAACAAACACAACAATGTTATCAACAATACTTTCATCCAGCGTCAGTGTCAGAACCAATAGCAGGGGATTAGTCTGCCACAACACAAACAAACACAACAATGTTATCAACAATACTTTCATCAGCGTCAGTGTCGGCAACCCAATAGCAAGGAATAGTCTGCCACAACACCAACAAACACAACAATGTTATCAACAATACTTTCATCTAGGCCACCAATAGCAGGGGAATAGTCTGCCACAACACCAACAAACACAACAATGTTATCAACAATACTTTCATCTAGGCCACCAATAGCAGGGGAATAGTCTGCCACAACACCAACAAACACAACAATGTTATCAACAATACTTTCATCTAGCGTCAGTGTCGGCACCAATAGCAGAGGAATAGTCTGCCACAACACCAACAAACACAACAATGTTATCAACATACTTTCATCCAGCGTCAGTGTCGGCACCAATAGCAGAGGATTAGTCTGCCACAACACACAACAAAGAAAGCACAACATGCTTGATTGCAGCATGACTTGTCATTCTAGCGTCGTGTCGGCACCATGCAGGGATAGTTGCCACAACACAACAAACACAACAATGTTATCAACAATACTTTCATCCTAGCGTCAGTGTCGGCACCAATAGCAGAGGAATAGTCTGCCACAACACCAACAAACACAACAATGTTATCACAATACTTTATCTAGCGTCAGTGTCGGCACCAATAGCAGAGGAATAGTCTGCCACAACACCAAACAAACACAACAATGTTCAAATCATAGCCAGAAATACAGTTGTCAAATCCAGAACAACAGTGTTTCAGCAACATATAGCAGAACAGGGATAGTCTGCCACAACACCAACAAACAAACAATGTTTATCAACAATACTGTTCATCAGCGTCAGTGTCGCACAATAGCAGAGAATTGTCTGCCAAAACAAAAACCAAACAATGTTATCAACAATACTTTCATCTAGCGTCAGTGTCGGCACCAATAGCAGAGGATTAGTCTGCCACAACACCAACAAAAAGGGAAGGAGGCGCTGTGTATATGTTTGTGCGTGTGCGTATGTGCACGCGCGAGCGCACGAGTTTAGTGTGCGTGTGTGTGTATGCGTGTGTGTGTATGGCGCGCGCGCGCGCGCGCGCGTGTGTGTCTCTGGGGGGAGGGGGGGACGAGTGATGAAGGGAAAAGGCACAGACCCCACCTCAGTCCCAACTCATCACATCCCTCACCTGGACCAATTTCAGAGCAAGAGATCTAAAATAAATAACAAAAAAAAACAAAAGCGGCAAATACCAACCACAAAATTGTCACAAAACTGTATGATCACATTAGATTAGTAACTGTTACAGTTTATCTAAAGGAAAAGGGTCCTTTTTTAGCTCTTAAGCCAGAAAACAGTGTGTGCAGAATAAGATAGCCAGAAAACAGTGTGTGCAGAATATAGCCAGAAAACAGTGTGTGCAGAATATAAAAAAAAAGACAGGAAAACAGTGTGTGCAGAATATAGCCAGAAAACAGTGTGTGCAGAATATAGCCAGAAAACAGTGTGTGCAGAATATAGCCAGAAAACAGTGTGTGCAGAATATAGCCAGAAAACAGTGTGTGCAGAAAAGTAGCCAGAAAACTGTGTGTAGCAGAATTGCAGATATACCCAGAAAACAGTGTGTGCAGAATAAGCCAGAAAACAGTGTGTCAGAAATACCCAGAAAACAGTGTGATGTTGGCAGAATATAGCCAGAAAACAGTGTGTGCAGAATAAGATAGCCAAAAACAGTTGTGTGCAGAATTGAGATAGCCAGAAAACAGTGTGTGCAGAATATGATTCCCAGAAACTTTCAGATAGCCAGAAAACAGTGTGTGCAGAATAGATAGCCAGAAAACAGTGTGTGCAGAATAGCCAAAACATTGTGCGAATTAGCAGAAAACAGTGTGTGCAGAATAAGTAGCCAGAAAACAGTGTGTGCAGAATATAGCCAGAAAACAGTGTGTGCAGAATAATAGCCAGAAAACAGTGTGTGCAGAATAATAGCCAGAAAACAGTGTGTGCAGAATATAGCCAGAAAACAGTGTGTGCAGATATAGCCAGAAACGTGTTGCAAAATAAAGATAGCCAGAAAACAGTGTGTGCAGAATATAGCCAGAAAACAGTGTGTGCGTTCCCAGAATAAATAGCCAGAAAACAGTGTGTGCAGAATATAGCCAGAAAACAGTGTGTGCAGAATATAGCCAGAAACAGTGTGTGCAGATAAAGCAGAAACAGTGTGTGCAGAATAGATAGCCAGAAAACAGTGTGTGCAGAATATAGCCAGAAAACAGTGTGTGCAGAATATAGCCAGAAACAGTGTGTGCAGAATATAGCCAGAAAACAGTGTGTGCAGAATAGATGCCAGAAAACAGTGTGGCAGAATATAGCCAGAAAACAGTGTGTGCAGAATATAGCCAGAAAACAGTGTGTGCAGAATATAGCCAGAAAACAGTGTGTGCAGAATAGCCAGAAAACAGTGTGCAGAATAATAGCCAGAAAACAGTGTGTGCAGAATATAGCCAGAAAACAGTGTGGCAGAATATAGCCAGAAAACAGTGTGTGCAGAATATAGCCAGAAAACAGTGTGTGCAGAATAAGATAGCCAGAAAACAGTGTGTGCAGAATAAGATAGCCAGAAAACAGTGTGTGCAGAATATAGCCAGAAAACAGTGTGCAGATATAGCCAGAAAACAGTGTGTGCAGATAAGTAGCCAGAAACAGTGTGTGCAATAGCAGAAACGGGGAGAATGCCAAAAACAGTGTGTGCAGAATATAGCAGAACAGTTGTGCAGAATATAGCAGAAAACAGTGTGTGCAGAATATAGCAGAAACATGTGTGCAGATATAGCAGAAAACAGTGTGGCAGAATAAGCAGAAAAAGTGTGCAGATAATAGCCAGAAAAAGTGTGTGCAGAATAAGCCAGAAAACAGTTGTGCAGAATATAGCCAGAAAACAGTGTGTGCGAATAGAAGAAAAACGTGTGCAGAATATGCCAGAAAACGTGTGTGCAGAATATAGCCAGAAAACATGTGTGCAAATATAGCAGAAAACAGGTGTGCAGATAAGCCAGAAAACAGGTGTGCAGAATATAGCCAGAAAACAGTGTGTGCAATATAGCAGAAACGTGTGGCAGAAAAATAGCCAGAAAACATGTGTGCAGAATAAAGCCAGAAAACAGTGTGTGCAGAATAATAGCCAGAAAACAGGTGTGCAGAATATAGCCAGAAAAGTTGTGCGAATATAGCCAGAAAAATGTGTGCAGAATAAGAGCCAGAAAACGTGTGTGCAGAATATAGCCAGAAACGTGTGTGAAATAAGCCAAAACAGTGTGTCAGAAAATAGCCAGAAAACAGTGTGGCAGAAAGTTAGCAGAAAAAGTGTGTAAATATGCCAGAAAACAGTGGAAAAATAGCCAGAAAAAGTAGTGTAGAATAGTCATTGAGAAAATAGCCAGAAAACAGTGTGTGCGAGAATAATAGCCAGAAAAACAGGTGTGTGCAGAATATAGCCAGAAAACAGTGTGTGCAGAAAATAGCCAGAAAACAGTGTGTGCAGAATAATAGCCAAGAAAAACAGTGTGTGCAGAATAAGTAGCCAGAAAACAGTGTGTGCAGAATATAGCCAGAAAACAGTGTGTGCAGAATATAGCCAGAAAACAGTGTGTGCAGAATATAGCCAGAAAACAGTGTGTGCAGAATAATAGCCAGAAAACAGTGTGTGCAGAATAAATAGCCAGAAAACAGTGTGTGCAGAATATAGCCAGAAAACAGTGTGTGCAGAATATAGCCAGAAAACAGTTGTGGAAAAGCAGAAACAGTGTGTGCAGAAAATAGCCAGAAAACAGTGTGTGCAGATATAGCCAGAAAACAGTGTGTGCAGAATATAGCCAGAAAACAGTGTGTGCAGAATATAGCCAGAAAACAGTGTGTGCAGAATATAGCCAGAAAACAGTGTGTGCAGAAATAAGAAACAGTGTTGCAGAAATCAGAAAACAGTGGTGCAGAATTAGCCAGAAAAAGTGTGTGCAGAATATAGCCAGAAAACAGTGTCAATATAGCCAGAAACAGTGTGGCAGAATATAGCCAGAAAACAGTGTGTGCAGAAATAGCCAGAAAACAGTGTGTGCAGAATATAGCCAGAAAACAGTGTGTGCAGAAATAGCCAGAAAACAGTGTGTGCGAATATAGCCAGAAAACAGTGTGTGCAGAATAAGATAGCCAGAAAACAGTGTGTGCAGAATATAGCCGAAAACAGTGGTGCGAATATAGCCAGAAAACGTGTGTGCAGAATATAGCCAGAAAACAGTGTGTGCAGAAATAGCCAGAAAACAGTGTGTGCAGAATATAGCCAGAAAACAGTGTGTGCAGAATATAGCCAGAAAACAGTGTGTGCAGAAATAGCCAGAAAACGTGTGTGCAGAATATAGCCAGAAAACAGTGTGTGCAGAATATAGCCAGAAAACAGTGTGTGCGAATATAGCCAGAAAACAGTGTGTGCAGAATAAATAGCCAGAAAACAGTGTGTGCAGAATAATAGCCAGAAAACAGTGTGTGCAGAATAGATAGCCAGAAAACAGTGTGTGCAGAATTAGCCAGAAAACAGTGTGTGCAGAATATAGCCAGAAAACAGTGTGTGCCAGAATAGATAGCCAGAAAACAGTGTGTGAATAGAATAGCCAGAAAACAGTGTGTGCAGAAATATAGCCAGAAAACAGTGTGTGCAGAATAATAGCCAGAAAACAGTGTGTGCAGAATAAGATAGCCAGAAAACAGTGTGTGCAGAATATAGCCAGAAAACAGTGTGTGCAGAATAAGATAGCCAGAAAACAGTGTGTGCAGAATATAGCCAGAAAACAGTGTGTGCAGAATAAGATAGCCAGAAAACAGTGTGTGCAGAATATAGCCAGAAAACAGTGTGTGCAGAATATAGCCAGAAAACAGTGTGTGCAGAATAATAGCCAGAAAACAGTGTGTGCAGAATGATAGCCAGAAAACAGTGTGTGCAGAATAGATAGCCAGAAAAGACCAGTGTGTGCAGAATAGATAGCCAGAAAACAGTGTGTGCAGAATGAGATAGCCAGAAACAGTGTGTGCAGAATAGATAGCCAGAAACAGTGTCGTGCAGAATGAGTAGCCAGAAAACAGTGTTGCAGAATGTCAGAAAACAGTGTGTGCAGAATATAGCCAGAAAACAGTGTGTGCAGAATATAGCCAGAAAACAGTGTGTGCAGATATAAGCCAGAAAACAGTGTGTGACAGAATAGATAGCCAGAAACAGTGTGTGCAGAATATAGCCAGAAAACAGTGTGTGCAGAATATAGCCAGAAACAGTGTGTGCAGATAAGAAGCCAGAAAACAGTGTGTGCAGATATAGCCAGAAACAGTGTGTGCAGAATATAGCCAGAAAACATGTGTGCAGAATATAGCCAGAAAACAGTGTGTGCAGAATATAGCCAGAAAACAGTGTGTGCAGAATAGATAGCCAGAAAACAGTGTTGCGTGCAGAAAAGTAATGACCAGAAAACAGTGTGTGCAGAATGGATAGCACGAACTGTGTGCAAATGAAGTCCAGAAGACATTCGTGGTAAACCAAAGTGTGCAGAATGAAATAGCCAGTACTAGTTTTTGAGATAGAAACGTGTGTGAGAATAAGCAGAAACTGTTGAAAATAGAGAAAACTGATCATCCCCAGGGGGTGGGAGTGTGTGGTGGATGTTGTTACTGTTCCATGAACGGTAGGCAATTATACCCAGTGTGCAGAAAGACAGAACAGTGTGTGCGATAGATGCGAAGTGTGTGGTGTAGGTGTGTGTGTTGGTGTGTGGTAACGGTTCAAATACCAGAACATGGTCAAAGAAGAGCTTTCATGACCCTACAGCGGTGGTACAATAAAACAGTCCCAGAATCGCAGTCTTTCGGTTTTCTGTCTGCTCCAACTTGTGTCCACAGCCTTTGATAGACGAGGACAAGGATTGCTTCAAACACATGCGAAACAGCAGGTTTCATGTGCGACAAACATTCTCGGTGTTGGACGTGTATGTTGAAACTGCCTAATAATACAATTACAGTGACAAAAGCATCCTCAGACGTATGACAATTACATGTACAAACACATCTGCTAGACGTAATGAACTTATATGGGACAAACAACATCTTCCAGACGTAATGAACGACAACGACAAACTACATGGTCAAGACTGCCCTAGAGGCTGGTCAGCGGCAAACAGCGATGGTACAAACCCTGGCTGACCACTCTGAACGATTGACTGCCCTCCCCCCCCCCCCCGGCCCCACCTCCCCTCCAGTCCCCTTCCCCTACCGCCTCCCTTTTGAAATACCTTTGAGATGATGTGGTGTGTGTTATGATATCCTCCACATTGCTGTCAGCCAACAACTCTCTGCCTGTGATTGAGGAGATCCAGGTCACTTCTTGCCCACCCCATCCCCCAACTCCACACCCCACTTTGCACACACTCCTACAGACCTCCCCCTCCATCCACCCTGCTTCCACTCCTCTCTCTCTGTCTCTGTCTCTCTCTGTCTCTGTCTCTCTCTGTCTCTGTCTCCTCTGTCTGCCTGTCTGTCTGCCTGTCTGTCTGTCTGTCTGTCTGTCTCGTCTCTCTCTCTCTCTCTCTCTCTCTCTCTCTCTCTCTCTCTCTCTCTCTCTCTCGTTCTCCATTTTTTCTCAATGTTTTGACGAAGAAATGACTGGCACTCTTTTCCTGTTCCTAGCACTCTAAGCGGTGTCTGATTAAGATGCTGTGCAGTTCAGAGATGGTTCTGATCTCTGGTTGAACTGATCTGAACAGCAAAGAGAGGACTGATAACAAGTTCAATGTCACTACCATCAGCAGAGATGGTTCTGGTCTCTGGTTGAACTGATCTGAACAGCAAAGAGAGGACTGATAACAAGTTCAATGTCACTACCATCAGCAGAAGATCCCTAAATAACACTCCACGAAATGAATCCACCAACCACAGAATATTTACACATCATCAAATCCAATGTTTGAGAATCATAGTGGGGTGCAGCCAATCACGTAACGAGAAGAGTTCAAGAATGGTCAAACACGATGACTTAGAACAGCCAGTTAAAATTCAAGGAACCTTCCAGAAGAATCGGGAACCGGGTTGTGTTACAGCCAATTGAAACGCTTGGAAAACATTCAAGAATGGATTTCTGGAAGCTGCTTGTACTTTCAGTCCGATGCGGTCCTCGACTGGGGCTATAAACACATCTGTCTCATCCTTGCGTGTCTCGCACATACATTATTTAATAGACTTACGTCACGATGACACTTAAGGTTACTTTTAGGTTCAACTACTAAACATGAAAATTCACCAATTTTCCACTGTGAAAGCAGTGTGACAGGGTTGACAGAATGCTCTTTT
This sequence comes from Conus canariensis, assembly GCA_033310375.1. Taxonomy (NCBI): domain Eukaryota; kingdom Metazoa; phylum Mollusca; class Gastropoda; order Neogastropoda; family Conidae; genus Conus; species Conus canariensis. Next base: position 7,597 of record JAMYXO010000460.1, on the reverse strand, counting down.
AGCTGCAGAAACAAAGAAATGGGCACCTCAAGTGTTCTACGGGGCAGGCAGAATGCTCTTTCCCATCAGGTTTCAATGTCCTTCCCACACGTTTATG
>JAMYXO010000460.1:0-2500 GCA_033310375.1 Conus canariensis | reverse complement strand
TCTCTCTCTCTCTCTCTCTCTCTCTCTCTCTCTCTCCCTATTTTTCTATCTATCTATATATGACTATCTATCTATCTATCTATCTACTCTCTCTCTCTCTGTGTGTTGTGTGTGTGTGTGTGTGTGTGTGTGTGTGTGTGTGTGTGTGTGTGTTGTGTTCTATCTACTGTCTGTCCGTCTATCTGTATGCCTGTCTAGGAGCGCGTGCGCGCGTGCTGTGTGTGTGTGTGTGTGTGTGTGTGTGTGTATGTGTGTGTGTGTGTGTGTGTGTGTGTGTGTGTGTGTGTGTGCGTGTGCGTGTGCGTGTGACTGTGTCTGTGTGCGTGCGTGCGTGCATATGTGTGTGCGTGTGTGTATGTTCGTCTGTTTGTTTATTTGTTGTCTTTGCGTGTCTGTGTCTGTCTGTGTGATAACATGATAACATAGGTGTTATAAACTGCATCACACTCTTATCTCGCATGATGACATGGATGTCATAAACTGCGTCTGCCCCAGCTGTCTTTCTCTCTTTCCCCTAGCCCTGTCTACTTCCTTTCAATGCGGGTCCCTTACCATTGTCAGTGTGTGTGTGTGTGTGTGTGTGTGTGTGTGTGTGTGTGTGTGTGTGTGTGTGTGTGTGTGCGCGCGCGCGCGCGTGTATGTGTGCGTGTGCGTGTGCGCGTCTGTTTAGGGCTGATCTGTATGTCTGTTGTCGAAGTCTGTCTGTATGTCTGTTTAGGTCAGATCTGTATGTTTGTTTAGGTCTGATCTGTATGTCTGTTGTCGAAGTCTGTCTGTATGTTTGTTTAGGTCTGATCTGTGTGTCTGTTCAGAGCTGTTCCGCATGATTACCATGGCGATGGTGTGACACCAGATAGATAGGCGACCCCACCCTCCATGAGTCTCCCAACCATGGGTCAATGGGTCCTGCTGCCTTGCAGGCTGCCTTGGAAAAGGCAAATGCTACGGGAGTAAACCCCTAACGAAAAATCTGGAGTGGAGCCCCCAAGACGGCTTGGTGGTGGACTCCATCATCACTCCGGCAGCTCCTGCAGTCCAGTCGTGGTCAAGATGTTATGCCCTGCATTCCTCTTGACAATAGCGGCTCGGACCGAGAGGGGGGTTGTGGTGTTTGGGCAACCCACGGCCTCCATATACTTCTTTGCCCAGGATTCATTGGCTCCACCTCTCCTTTCTGCTTTCCCATGTCCTGGGGCGACAGGCGAGTGGCGACGGTGGAGGAGGAAGATGGCACTGGGAGCTGCTAGTCACGAACCTGCACTCGGGCGATCAGGGCAGGATGGTCGTCACTCTACTCACCGGGGCAAGAGTAGGTTTCGCCAGGCACCTTGGCGACGGAGCAGCCCTATTCAGGGATAGCACTGGTCCCCCCTCATGGAGAGGGGCCTAGAAAAGGTGGCCTAAAGAAAGCTTGCCTCATCACATCCTGTCAGCAGACCGCAGCAGACCGGACATCTAAGAACGCGGTCGAAATCATTCAAAAAGATCTACCACAAAGAATAAACGCACTTCATGTGTTGGAGCCTGGAACATCCGGACTCTACTGGACAACAGGAAGAGCGACAGACCAAAGCGTCGAACAGCACTTGTGGGCCAAGAACTAAATTGTTACAAAGTTGATATTGCTGCACTTAGCGAGACGCTTCTGGCAGATACTGGAGAACTCAGCGAAGGAGCTGGATACACCATCTTCTGGACAGGAAGGCCCCTGGAGGATAAAAGAGAAGCAGGACTGGGCTTTGCTATCCGCACCTCGCTGATCAAGAACCTAGAGTCTCTCCCAAAGGGAATTGGTGATCGTCTGATGACTATGAGACTGCCTCTCCAAGGAAAGCAGCACCTGACATTCATCAGTGTGTACACCCCCACCTTGACCTACACTCAGGAACAGAAGAAACTGTTCTACCAGAGCCTCTCAAGCTTGCTATGCAGTATCCCACAGGATGACAGGCTTTTATTTTTTTGCGGACTTCAACGCTCATGTGGGCAGGGACTCCCAGTCTTGGCCGAATATCATCGGACCACATGGTGTGGGACAGGAAAAAACTCAAATGGGAAGCTGCTTCTTACACTCTGCGGCGAGTTTGGTTTGACCATCACCAACACACTGTTCCAGCTGCCGGACATCCACAAGGCCACCTGGATGCACCCTCGCTCCAGACACTGGCACTTGATCGACTCTGTGATCACTAGGTGACGTGACATCCAAGATGTCCACATCACAGGAGCAATGAGGGGAGTGGACTGCTGGACTGACCACCTGCTGCTGAGGTGAAAGCTCTCCTCCATTGCTAGCACCCACAGACACCAGAAAGCCAACATCAAGAAGAAGCTGGATGTCCAGAAACTGAATGATCCAGTGACAAGGGAAACCTTCGTGACCAACCTTGCGAACCAGCTCAATAGTTTACCAGATGAAGCTGACTTAGAAAAGGCCTGGGTAAACTTCAGAAACGCAGTCTACGACTCTGCTAGGCTGTCTCTTGGGCACCCAAAGAGG
>JAMYXO010004604.1:0-17125 GCA_033310375.1 Conus canariensis | reverse complement strand
AAAAAGGAGGGCGGGGGAAAGGCTTGGAGACCTTTGCCCAGTGTGGGCCCCCGGCAAATACAAGGTTGGTGTTGCAGTTCATGTGTACCAAAGCTGCTATGGCCTCTGATGATATACGACATCTGCACCAGCATAGTGGAGGCAATGGAAGCCAAATCAACAAGTTCACAAGGAAATGGCTTGGTGTCCCACCTGTCTGACTGACATAGCGCTGTACTGTCGCCAAGCAAAGCTGAAACTACCCCTGAAATCCATCCTGGAGGAATACAAAGCAGGGAAGATCAGACTTCAAAGCATGCTGGAGGACTCAGGAGACAAGGTGGTAGAAGCAATTTAAGCCCCAGCTGAAGACAGGCAGAAAATGGAAAGTTCAAGAGGCGATGGATTCTGCAAAAGAAAGTCTCAAGATCAGAGAAATAACAGGACACACACAGACCAACAGACAGGGACTGGGGGGTGACCAAAACTGAATGGTGGTCAAAGGCCAAAGGAAAAGCCAAAAGACATGATGATTCAGGAGATGAGAAAAGAAGAAGACCAAAAAAGACTCCAAAAAGCAGTCCAGCAGAGCCAGCAAGGGCAATGGACAACGTGGGAGAATGCACTCAAAGAAGTCTCACTTGGAATGACATTTGGCACATGGCCCTCTCAGGATCAGCTTCATTCTCAGATCTGCATATGACCTTCTGCCCTCAAATGCAAACCTGGTGAAGTGGGGGAAACAGACGATCCTGCATGCCCCTCTGCCATGAAAAACAAACAGTGGAGCATTGTCCTAAGCTCATGTAAAGTAGCCCTGGCTCAAGGAAGGTACACATGGAGGCACAACCAAGTGCTCAAAGAAATTGTACAAATAGTCTGGCTAGTACCAACATCACAAAAGGGAAAATCAGGACTCCAAAAGCACCCGCAACATTCTTCACGGCAGGAGGCAAGCAAATCATGGCCAAGAAACAGTGCCACTCGAAACATGCAGGCAGAGTCTGCTGGACAGGGCAGATGACTGGGAGTGCACTGCAGACCTCCAGAATGGAAGAGTCACCCAGAGATCATCAGCAAGTGTGGCATGAGACCAGACATAGTAGTCACTCTAAGTCAACAAGCAGCTGATCATGATCGAGCTCACGGTGCCATATGAGAACAGAATGGAGGCAGCTCAAATCTACAAGACTGAAAGTATGCTGATCTGGCAAACAGCCTGAGGAGAGAAGGCTATCAGGTCAAAGTCCTCACTGCAGAAATTGGAGCTAGGGGGTTTGTAGGAACGTCCCGCATACAGCTCATGAAACAGCTCTCAGTTGCAGGGAAGGAAAAAACCAGAGCCCTGAAAGCAATGGCAGAAGCGGCAGAGAGGTGTTCAAGCTGGATCTGGTCAAGGAGGAACAAAAGTGAACTTCATAAGGCTTAATTTCCCTACAAATATCAGGTGTCCCTGTGGTCAGTGGTTAAAGCGCGAGTCATTAAGTGGAAAAATGAGCATGTCCAGAGGGTCATGGGTTCGAACCCCCGCCATGGCTCGTCCCAAGAGGGGGAAAAAAAAGGGGCAGCGAGGGACATCCGGAGTCATGAACCGGGTGGGCCCAACCCCCCTAGAGTGTCGGGAGAAAAGGGGCCAAAACCTTGCTTGAAGGGGGCTTTTTCTGAGGACTCTCTCTGCCCGCTTCCACGAGTTTCTTTCTACTTACTGACAAGATCATCGTTTCCCTGTTTTTTTCGCCGTCTTTGTTTGACACCAAAACAATGAACGGCATATAAAAAATGAAACTGGGGGGGCCCAGTACACATTATGATAGGTCCCATGATGTGAGAAAAAAAGTGCGTAGCAGAAGCAGTTTTGGTACTGTTAGTGAAAAAAATACTAAAGGCTATGAACAGGAAAAAAATACAACCAAACGTGATTCAAAATCGATGCTTTTGTGGCACGACAGGCCCCTTGCTTCTACAGAAGGTGATGTGCCAGCACCAAATCTTGTAAACAAACATTCACACACAAATAATACAACTATTTTGGAAAAAGGGGAAATCCCTTGGTCAAATTTTTCCATGTTTTTGGCCCAAATTCAAAACACATCACTTGTACCTGGAGCAAAGTGTTTTGGAAAGGAATCCTCACTAGGACCATCGTGACTGTTGATTTTTAAAGTTTGAAGTGGACTTTTACTATGTGTGATTTACAGTCCAAAGGGTTAGTTACAAATAGTTTAAAACCAGATTGGGGGTCCATGTCATGACGAAAGTTTGTAAAGGCTCATTGTCAACGTTGTTTCCAAAAAAGTTTCGTATATTGCCCCCCTCCTCACTAATTTTCCCTCAGCCCTCACCCACCCAGTTCCCCCATCCCATTCCTCCTAGCCCGCTTTTTTGTGAATGGGCCTAAATAGTCTAAACAACTTTAAAAGTTTGGCTTCGATTCTCTCTCCTCTCTCTCTCTCTCTCTCTCCCCTCTCCCTCTCCCTTCTCTCTCTCTCTCTCTCTTAAAAAGCCCAAAATTGAATACTATGAAATTATTACCTACATCCCTAAATAAATGCCTTAATAAAAAAAGAAATAATAAAGAAATTATAAAGGAAAAGATAAATAAGAAAATAATATATCGTAAATAAATCAATGAGAAAAAACAAGGAATTTTTCATATACATAAAGTTTTTGGTGAATTTATTAAAACTTCTTGAGGATAACATGGGGCTTGTCCAATTATACGACTGAGTAAATAATGAAAAAAATACGGAAAGAAGAAAGAAAAAAAGAAAGAAAGGAAGGAAGGAAGGAAGGAAGGAAGGAAAGGGAAGGGAAAGGGAAAAGGAAGGAAGGAAGGAAGGAAAAAAAGAACCAAAAAAAGAAAGAGAGATAAACAAAATGGAAAACAAAACCCCCGAAGTCTCCCGGGTGGGTAAGTAAAAAAAAGAATTCTTAAATTTATGAATTAGTTAGTTAGTTAGGTCTTTATTCGGAATTTTAATCATCTTTCTAACGTCTTCATGGAAAACATCAATCCCCCCCTTTTCTTACATTTCGTTTTTATTTTTTTTCTTTATCTTCCTATTTTCTCTTCTTTGTTGTTGTTTTTTTGTACTCTATTCATTTATTCTTTTTATTTTTTTATATAGTATGTATATACACATTCCTTGATTTAAAAAAAAAAAGAAATTCAAAGTTAAGACACACAAAAAGAGCTCTTTACTATTTGTAATCTGGTAGAAGCAACAAAAAAAACCCTAACTCTTGAACAAACTAATTAATTAAAGACAAAACTATGAAAACTAATTAAAGGGCTAACTAACTAACTAACTACCTTATAAAATTTATCTAACTAAACAAATTAAACTGTTCTTCACATTTTTTTTTTTCACATTTTTTTTTTGCTGGGCCAGGATTCAAAAACCTGCAGTTTTTGGTGGGGGGGCTCTGAAGGCTGCCTTTTCAGAGGATGTCTTCCCCCATCCCAAAGAGCACCTATGTCATTGAGAAATTTATCCCCTTATAAGTTCACTTTTTTTCCCTCCCAAAACCACACCAACCAGCAGCTAGTTCAAATATTAGTTGTTTCCACAAAAGTCTTTTCGTAGCCTGTTGGGGATCTCCTGGCAATTTTTAGAAATTTTGCTGAACTCAGCATGCAGAACATACCTATCCCCGTTAAAAACTGGGCAAAAAAAAAACATTGTCGTCGCCCTGGGGTTTAAATATTTAAAACCCCCGTTTATTCCCTGTCACGTTACTACCACTTCCATGCGTGTATCGCAAAAATGCCCCCTCCAGGTAATAGGGACAACCTGTGATACAAGAAAAAGCCAAGGGAGGAAAGGCAGCCTTTTCATCTTATTGGTTTTTTTTTCCCCAACTGTCCCCGTTTGTTCTATGCTGCTGATGCTGACAGTGAAAAAATTGTTTTTATGATAAACGTAGCGACAATGATCATCGTTTCCCCTGCTTGGTTCGCTAGTCTTTGTATGACACTCAAAAAATGAAGGGCATATCAAAATGAAACTGTGTGGTGCCAGTCACAGTTAGATAGGGGTGCCATGACTGTGAAAAAAAGTGCGTAGCAAAGCAATTTGCTTGACTGTTAGTGTAAAAAATACTGGGCATGAACGGAAAACAATAAAAACCAAACGGTTTTAAAAAATCGATGTTTGTGGCACAGACGCGCCAGCTTAACAAAAGGTGATGTGCGAGCAACAGAATCTTGAAAAAAAAACTTTCAACAAAAATAATGGCAACTTTTGTGGGGAAAGAAAGGGAAAGCCTTGGTAAATTCCTCCATGTTTGGGGCCAAACTTAACACATCATTGTACCGGGGAGCAAAGATGTTGTGAAAGGAAAACCCTCACTAGGACCAATCGTGATGTTGATTTTGAAAGTTGTGAAGTGGACTTTTACTATTTTGATTGACGCCCCAAGGATTTTTTCAAATATGTTTAATAAAAACGATTGGGATCCATGTCATGACGAAAGTTTGAAAAGGTCATTGTAAACGTTGTTTCCACAAAAGTTTCGTATAGTCTCCCCCCTCCTCCATTCTCCCCGGGGGTTGCAACCTTGCCTGGTGGGAGGGGCTTGCGGGTCCTGTGACCCCCTTAGGCTTTGCTGGTGGGGGCATCAATACTTAAATAGGCTGGTTTTTTTAAAATGCTTCTGGGCCTGAGAATCAAGATGCTGTCTGGCGTAAAATAACGGGGAAAGGGAGTTGATCCCCCTGGTAGGGTTCCCATGTCAGATGGGAAAGGGGTTTGGGATCTGCTAATAGAAAACCCGCCTTTTCCTTTTCTTGTTTTCTGCCTTTCTTTTTTGGCTCTTTTCTATCTTCGTTCCCCTTAAAAGTCTTTTTTTCCAACTCCTTTTCCTCTGTGGTCTTTTAAGATCGCCGCGTTTGCCGTGCGGTGCGCCCTGGGGGCGGGGGGGATGAGCCCTGGTGATTAAAGGGGGCCAACGCCCTCAACACTCACTTTGGCTGGGACCTCCCCTAACGGAGGTACACTCGGCCCGCGGTGTTACTAATCGGCTCCCCCTTTTGGGGGCGGGGTAAAGACGGGCGTTCCCCGTGGCCAATTAACCCCTCAGGCTCGGCTCTCTTTTCCCCGGGATTGAGCAGATCAGGGGGGATAGGGGTAGGGCTTTCTGTTGGCGTAATCTCTCCTAAAACCCTGGAAGGGGTAAAGACAGTGTTTTTTGGGCCCCGGCCCTTAGTTGGACCCAAGGGGGTGGGTAAGGGAGAGACAAAATTTAAAATTTTAAACTAAACGGGGCTTTTTCAAAAAATCACCCCAAAAAAAAAAGAAGGGGAAGGGCAGCAGCCCCTATTTAGGGGATTTCGAATCGGACAGTGACTGGATATAGGGGATAAGAGAGAGGACAGGTTTCTGGTTTCCCTGGTCGTATAGAAGGGACGAGAGGAAAACCCAATTTTTCAGTCTGGTCCTTTTGCGATCCAGAAGGGTTTCCCAAAAGGTCTAGCGGGTGACCCTAAAGTCCGTGAAAAGGCTACGGAAGGAAACCTTCCTCGTCCAGTGCAGGTCAAAAAAACAATCGGAACAGCTGTTGAAGGCAAAAAAGTCGTGGACAGAGAGATTGGGGTCCCCCCATAAGCAATTAAATTTTCACCCAAGGGAGTTATTGGGTGCCCGGTTTGAAAGGTGTTGGGAAAGGGGAGTCAAGACAGAACTTGCATCCCAAGGGTTTGACAGGGGTGCATAGGGTGACAGTAAAAAAAAAGGTGCAGAAAAAGTCCCCACCAACACCCTTTTCTGACATTCTGAAACCCTGTGCCCTCGGGTCATTAACGTAGGGTACCTAAATATCCGTGTGCAATTGTATGCCCACCCCCGTTGAGGTGTTTAAAGATGTCGAATTTTTGGCTGTCGAGTCGTGTCTGGGGGAGGAGGTGTTGGTTTTGTTGCAAGGAAAAACCCTGTGGCCATGTAAAGAACCGGTCATTGCGCAAAACTGCGGTGGCGACCACCCTCCTCTTCACGAAAACTCCCCCGCTGGACCCGGGAGTTTTTATTCAAAAAGTTAAAACAAAAAGAAGACCCAATTTTTTGAGGCAGTAAGCGGGTTTTGTTGGCAGTCAGGACCCAAAAACTCTTCATATCTTCGCAATAAAAAAAAGTAACGACCCTTTCAGTCTGCTCCCCAGAATAAATAAATTTTTATTTTCTCAAAGACATTACAAGGAAGCCCCGTTAAGCTCGGGTGGAAGCAAGTCCACCACCTCCCAACCCAAAGTGGGGCCCCCCGGGTGGAGGAAAAAACCCGCCACCCCCCAACTGCCCCCAGTCTACTCCATTTGCTGTGGGCGTTTAAAAAAGCCGGGCCCCCCCGCCTCGAATTTCCCCTCGACAGTGCCCGTGCGGGCGGGGAGTTAACCAAGTGTGGAGATGGTGGGATGGGGAAAAAACCCCTCCCCTCTCCAAAATCCAGACCTTCTTCCCCTGTGGGCAATTTTCCCCAGAGGTCTGAGACCCAAACAGTCCAGTGAAAACTAAGCAAAAAATTTGCTCCATGAACGCGGGAGATAAAGGGGAGATGACTTGTTTTCTCCCCTATTCTTCCTCTGCACCATGGATGTGGGTTAAACAAATTCCTTGGAATTTTCCGGGGCCAAATTTTCAAATTTTGAGGAGCTGAGCTTCGTGTCAACAGAAAACCTTTCCCGTCGTGGCCTTTCAAGAAACAAAAAATTCAAAGCCAGAAGACCTTCACTCTTTCTGGCTTTAAATTCTTTTAAACCTTTCAAAACCTCCACATTGGGACTGTCAGGCGGTTTTGTTGCCCTTTTTTACACAAAACTTTGCTGTTTTGCCCTTCGCCGACTACCTCCCTTCAGGTGTAGCTGCGAGGTCCCCTCTCCACAAGACTGTTACAATCTGCTCACTTTTATCTGCCACCTTCTGTCCCGGTTTGCCCGTCAGGAACTTGTCTTCTGTGGGAGAACTTCCTCGCCTTTTTTTGCTTTTGGGTGACTTTAATGGTCAAAAATCCTTTTTTGGGGTAGTGTCAGTTCGTATCCAGAGGTTTTCTTTTGAGGATGTCCTTTCAGATTTGATTTGTGTTTTTGAACGAGGAGCTCCAACTTACCCCCACTCTTCCACGGTTCACTTTGGTTTAGATTTGTTGATTTGTGCCCCTCGCTGGCCTGGACTTTGAGTGGTTGTCCGACGATTAAGGAAGTGACCATTTCCCTGTTCTTTTAAAACCGTATTAACTGAGAGCGCTTCGTCTCACAACATTTTAATTTAAAAAGGCCAAGGGTCTTTTTGTAACCAAATTTCAAAAAAATTTCCCGGGAAGTTGATTTTTTTCAGAGTCCGACCCCAGAATCTTGCCCAATACTGTGATAAACCCTGTAAAAAAACCGTATTAATGTTTCGAAAACCCAAATCCCCAAAAACCCCCCTGTTTAATTCGACTCCCAAACAATTTCAAAAGTTCGCAACGGGCTCAGCGTGGGGGTATACCAACGCCCTTCAGGCCCCCAACGCCGGCCCACCCGAAACCCGCGCCAAATCGAAAAACAACTTTCAAAATCTAAACGTCAGTCTTGGAGAAATTCTGCTCCGGCTGACCCCAAAAAACTTCAAAGAAAAAATTTGGGAACATCATCAAAAAAATAAAAGGGGGAAAAACCCCAACCCCTCCATTCACACTTGAAACTTCCCGATGCTCTGGTCATGACAAACAAGCTTTTTCCCAAATCTTTGGGCTTCCACCATCCAACAGAACTCCTCATCTTCAAATAAATTGCAGCATTTTTAAAAACAAACAACTCAGAGAGAAATTTTTATAAATTTCCATCAGACAAATCTGAAGCCTAAAAAACTCCTTTTTCAATCAATGAATGAAAAGCTTTTCAAACCTGCATGATTCGCCCCCGGTCTGGGTGTTTCATTATCAGGTTTTGAAACATTTTCCAGAAATCTGTCTCCAGCCCCTTCTTAAAATAACAACCCTATTTGGGCCCGGGTACTTTCCCCCCTCCCCGGCGGAAAACCCCGACTTCCCAAATTTCCCAAGCCTGGAAAGGACCTTTCCCAAACCCCCCCAACTATCGTCCATAGCTCTGATGCTGCCTCTGAAAAATTTATGGAGAAGATGGTCAACTCCCGTTGATGTGGGGAACTGGAAAACCCATGGCCTTTTGGCCGCAACAGTGGGGTTCCGAAATACCACTCGACAGTCGACCCTCTAATCCGTTGGAAACCCCATCCCGCAATGCCTTTGTCAATAAACAGCAGTGGTCGCTATCTTTTTCGACCCCGAAAAAGCGATGACATACATGGAAATCAGGGAATTCTTCTGGGCTTGCCAGGGCTTGTTTCCGTGGGCACCCGCCTCTTTTTTAAAAGAAAATTTTTGGTGATCGCAGTTCCCGGGGGGTGTTGGACCCCCACTCTCTACATCCTGGGAGGGTTGGGGTACCTCAGGGAGCATCCTTTCTCCTGCCCTTTTCCCGCATTAAAAAAAAAGGCATTGTAAAAACGGAAGCCAGGGTCTATCCTCTCTGTTCGTAGGCTTCGCGTTAGAGTTGGGGCTTCTTTCCCCCCTAAGCGCCGACTCCAAATTTGTGTCATCAAGATCCAGCAGGGGCGAGGAAAAGGGGTTTTCCTTCTCACGTACCAAAACTCAGTCAATCCATTTTCACAATTTTCGCATTTTTTGTTGATCCTGAATTCTTTTGGACAAGTCCACCCTTCCGCTGTAAAAGAAGAAATTCCTTGGATTATTTTTGTCAAAAACTCAAATTTCTCAGCCAATTAAAAATCTCAAAACCTCTTCCAGAAAACTCTGAAAATTCTCGGGTCCCTAGGCACACTGACTGGGGCGTGTAAGAAAACTTTGCTGCTCTTTCAGGCCCTGGTCCCCCAAACTGGACTATGGTTGTGCTGTGTACGGGGTCTGCAAGACCCTCTTATCTGAAACTCTTGGGTCCCATTTACCACAAGGGCTTCGTCTCTGTCTTTGGGGTTTCCCCCAAAACCCCCTTTTGTACAGCCTGTACGCAGAGGCAGGTGAAACCCCCGTCCAACCGCAGGGTGAAAAAAGTCTCAAATTACTATACAAATGTTCTCAAAACCGCAGAATCCTGCCCATTCTGGTCTTTGACCCCTGTTTCAAAAGCAAATTCGAAAACCCAAACCCCAAATGTTTTCCGCCGTTTTTGGTTTGTAGCAGCCTCACGCGCAAAAAGCAGGTTTAGACCTAGGGGTTGGTCGGATTTTTTCCCCAAATTTCCGATCAGCCTCCCCTGGCCCCTTTTTCACACCAGAATTTTGTTTGATCTTGCAGCCTTTTGTAAAGGTCTACCAGCTCTCTGGCATACAAGGCCCGTAGCTGAACTTGTTCAAAATTTCCCGTTTTTATCAAAAATTTCATGACGGGTTCCCCGCTGAGGTGAGTGGCCGTGCAGCCTATTTCCCTGGTGCTCCTTTATTTGGGTAGGGTTTAAGCATTACCCCCAGATGCTTCTGTCTATTCTGCTGAATTATGCTCTGGTTTGGCATTTAAAATAATTTCACAATTACGAAGAGGGCCCTTTTGGTTCTGCGGATTCGCTGTCAGCTTTGGAGGCCTACTGGCCCCAACCCCTTTAGATCCCGAACTTTTACATTTCTTTGAACTTTTAGCAAGTTGAATGGATGGTTAAAAAATTATTTTGGGGTGGGTTCCTGGTTTTGTTGGCTCGGAGGGAAACGAAATGGTTATCGTTTAGCCAAGAATCCCCAAAGAGAAATTGTCCAAAATATAATCCCCCCTGCTGTCTGAAACCCCAAAAAAATGTTATGGAAAGACCTCTGGCAGGAGGATTGGAAAACCCCGACGGATAAAAAACTCTTTCGGATCCGTCCCCAAAACCCTTTGGGGTTCCCCCCCATCTACGTCTGGGGGGTCGTTTAAAAAGGAAAAAAGGTTTGTGCCCGGCTGCACACCAGCCATTCTATTTTACTCATTTTTACCCTTTTAAAGAGTGAAGAAGCTCCGTGGTGCATTTCCCTGCCCTGGCCCTACAATGAAACATATTCTTTTAGGGGTTTGGGGCTTGCACGAGTGAAACAAACATTTTACAGGGGAGTCCATAAATCCTGTTCAGGGACATCCCCCCCCTGAGTGATCCTGAATTTTTGGAGAGATTAACATTTTTTCATCGATTTAAGATTTTACGGGAAAAAGATTTTTAATGAAAATTTCGGTGGTTTAAAAATGTCATTTAAAAAGATGTGTGAAACGTTTTTTTTTTTGTTTTTTTTTTAAAATGACTTGTGAGTTGATTTTTAAAGTGGTGACAGCCCCGATTGGGCCCCCCGCCGTCGGGCTGGGGTATAAGCAAAATTTCTTATCTTTCCTCACTCCATTTCCCTCAGCCCTCACCCCCACCCCGTTCCCCCCCTTCCCATTCCTCCCTAGTCCGCTTTTTTTTGAAAGGGCCTAAATAGTTAAACAACATTAAAATATTTGGCATTCGATTCTCTCCTCTCTCTCCTCTTCTCCTTCCTTTTCTCTCTCTCTCCTCTCTTTAAAATCACAAAATTGAAAACATATGCAAAATTTTACCACTACGTAAATAAATCCTTAATAAATAAAGAAATAATAAAGAAATTATAAAGGAAAAGAAATAAGTCAAAAAGTATATAGTAAATAAATCAATGAGAAAAAACAAGGAATATTTTAAATAGCATAATGATTTTGGGAATTATTAAAAAAAACCCTTGAGGATAAATAGACGTTGTCACAATTATACGACTAGGTAAAAAATGAAAAAAAAAACGGAAGAAAGAAAGTAAAAAAAAAGAAAGAAGAAAAGAAGAAAGAAAGGAAGGAAGGGGAAAGGGAAAGGGAAAGGGAAAGGGAAAGGGAAAGGGGGGAAGGAAAAGAACCAAAAACAAAAAAAGAGAGATAAAACAAAATGGAAAACAAAAAGCCGAAGTCTGCACGGTGGGTAAGTGAAAAAGAATTCATTAATTACTGAATTAGTTGTTAGTTAGGTCTTTTTCGGAATTTAAAAAATCTTCTCAAAAGTCTTTTATGGCACATCAATCCTCCCTGTCTTACATTTCGTTTTATTTTTTTCTTTATTTCCCATTTCCCTTCTTCTTTTTTGTTGTTTTTTTGTATCTTTCATTTATTCTTTTTATTTCTTATTATGTTGTATATACACATTCCTTTATTAAAAAAAAAGACAAATTTCAAATTGAGACACACAGAAAGAACTCTTTATTTCTTGTAATCTGGTAAAGCAACAACAACAAAAAACTATTCTCATGACCTAACTAATTAAATTTAAAAAGGGTAAAATAACTAATTTAAAAGGCTAAATAACTACCCTTTCTTACTACTTATCTAATAAATAATTTAAAGTTCTTCCATTTTGTTTTGTTTTTCACATTTTGTTTTTGTTCTTCCCATTTTTTTCTTTGCTCGGCCCAAAGGTTCGAACCTGCAGCTTTTGGATGGGTGGGCGTCTGAAGGGTGCCTTTTTAGCGGATTTTTTACCCCCCTGCCCCAAAAAACCCCACTGTACATTGAGAAATTTATGCCCTTTTGAATTCACTTTTGTTCCCCCCCAACCAGCACTAACCAGAGCTGTTTTTAAAAATTCAGTTGTTTCCCACACAAATCTTTTTTATGCCTGTTTTGGAGTTCCTGGCAACTTTTTAAAGTATGTGAAAAATCCGCACTGCAGAACATGACGCTATCCCCCTTCAAAACTGAAGGGAAAGAAACAACATTGTCGTCGTCCCTGAGGTTCAAAACTATAACCGATTATCCTGTACGTTCTACCCCATGTCCTGCTGGGTATCGCAAAAAGTCCCCCTAGGTAATCAGGGACAACACTGTGTACCAGAAGAAGCCAAGGGTAGGCAAGGCAGTCTTTTTATCTCTACTGGTTTATTTTTGCCAACTGTGCCCCTTTGTTCTATCTGCTGATGTGACAGTGAAAAAAAAATTTTTTTTACTATAAACATTAGGACAATGATCATCGTTTGCCTGCTTGGTTTGCTAGTTTTGTATGCATCAAAACAAGAACGGCATATCAAAAAAAAACTGGGGGGCCGTAAAACAGTTACTGATATGTGCCCTGACTGTGAGAAAAGTGCTAGCAGAAGAGATTTGCATAGGGTGTTAGTGTAAAAAATATGAATTTGAAAAGGAAAAAAATACAACCCAACGTGATTCAAAATCGTGCATTTGGGCACAGACAGCGCCCACTTACTACAGAAGGGGATTTGGCGCAGCACACAGAATCTTGTCAACAAAACATTTACACACAAATAATGGGAAAAATTGTGGAAAGAGGGAAACCTTTGGGCAATCTCCTCCATGTTTGTGGCAAGTTCAACAATCACTTGTACCTGGAGCAAAGTGTTTTGAAAGGAAAAACCTAAATAGGCCCATCGTGACTGTTGATTTTTAAAAATTGGAATGGACTATTTTAAAAGGTGATTGACAGTCCAAGGGTTAGTTACCAAATTTTTTAATTAAACCACCCATGTGGGGTCCAATTTTCATGACGAAAAGTTTGTAAAAGGCCTTGTACAACGTTGTTTCCACAAATTTCGTATACTGCCTCCCTTTACCCATTTCCCCAGCCCTCCCCCTACCCATTCCCCCATCCCATTCCTCCATAGTCCCCTTTTTTTTTAAGGGCCCCAAATATCAAACAACTTAAAGTTGGCTTCGTATTCTCTCTCTCTCTCTCTCTCCTTCTCTCTCTCCTCCTCTCTCTTCCTCATCTCTCTCTCTGAAAATCACAAATTTAATACATAGCAAATTATTCCCCATCGTAAAAAAGCCTTTAAAAAATAAAGAAATAAAAGAAATATATAAAGGAAAAGATAAATAAGTACATAAGTTATTCTAAATAAATAATTAGAAAAAAACAAGGAAATTTCATATAGCTAAAGATTTTTGGGGAATTATTAAAAATTCATTTAGGAAACATAGACGTTGTTCACAATTATCATAGTGTAAATAATAAAAAAAAAACCCAAAGAAAAAAAAAGAAAGAAAGAAAGAAGAAAAGGGGAAGAAAGGAAGGAAGGAAGGGGGGGAAGGAAAAGAACCAAAAAAACAAGAGAATAAACAAAATGGAAAAAAAAACGCCAAGTCGCACGGGGGGTAAGTGAAAAAAAAAATTCTTAATTACTGAATTAGTTAGTTGTTAGGTCTATTTTTCGGAATTTATAATATCTTTCAACGTTTTCATGGCACATAAATCCTCCCTGCCTTACATTTCGTTCTTATTTCTTTCTTTATCTTCCTATTTCCATCTCTTCTTTGTTGTTTTTTTTTGTATCTATTCTTTTATTCTTTTTATTTTCTTATATTTGATGTATATCCATTCCTTGATTTAAAAAAAAAAAGAAAATTACAAATTTAGGACACACAGAAAGAGACTCTTTATATTTGTAATCTGGAGAAGCAACAAAAAAACCCATTCTTATGAACTAACTTTAATTAAAGAGCTAACTAAGTAAAAAATTAATTTGGTTAACTAACTAACAACTACCCCTTTCTTATAAATTAATAAAATAATTTAACTGTTTTCCCTTTTTTTTTGTTCTTACTTTTGTTTTTCACATTTTTTTTTTTGCTCGGGCCAGGAGTCCGAACCGCAGCTTTTGGATGGGTGGGCGTCTGAAGGCGGCCTTTTCAGACGGTGTCTTACCCCACTGCCAAAAGACACCCACTGTACATTGAGAAATTTATGCCCCTTTTAATTCCTTTTTTTTCCCCCTAACCCACTAAAAAGCGAAATTCAATATTCAGTTGTTTCCTAACAAGTTTTCGTATCCTGTTGGAGTTCCTGGCAACTTTAGAAAGTATCTGAACCAGCACTGCGAACATGACACTATCCCCGTTCAAAAAATAAGGCAAAAGAAACAATTGTCGTCGTCCTGAGGTTCAAACTATAACCCATTTTCCCTGTCACGTTATACCCCCAGTGTCCATGCTGTGTATCGAAAAAAAATGCCCCCTCCAGGTAATCGGGACAACACTGTGATACACAGAAGAAGCCAAGGGTAGGGAAGGCAGCCTTTTCATCTCTATTGGGTTTTATTTTTGCCAACTTGGGCCCGTTTGTTTTATGCTGCTGATGTGACAGTGAAAAAATTGTTTTTTCTGTAAAAAAGTAGCTGACAAGATCATCGTTTGCCTTCTTGGTTGCCAGTCTTGTATGCACTCAAAACAAAGAACGGGGATATCAAAAGAAATGTGTGGCGCCAGTACACAGTTACTGATAGGGCCATGACTGTGAGAAAAAGTGCGTAGCAGAAGAATTTTGCATATGATATTAGTGTAAAAAATACTGAAGGCTATGAAACAGGAAAACAATACAACCAAACGTGATTTCAAAATCGATGATTTGTGGCACAGACAGCCCCTACTTACTACAGAAGGTGATGTGCAGCACACACAAATTTGTCAACAAAACATTCACCCCAAATAAGGCAACTATTTTGGGGAAAAAGGGGAAAACCTTGGTCTCTCCCCTGTTGTGGCCAAGTTCAAAAAACCCTCACTTGTACCTGGGCAAAGAGTTTTTAAAGCAAATCCCCATAGGATCCATCGTGAATGTTATTTTTAAAAATTTTGAAGTGGACATTACTATGTTGGGTTGAAAAGTCCAAAGGGTTAGTTCAAAAATGTTTATACAACGTGTGGAATCCATGCATGACGAAAGTTTGTAAAGGCTCCCTTTTACAACATTTTTTCCCCATAATTTTTATATCTGCCTCCCTCCTCACTCCATTTCCCCCACCCTCACCCTACCCCTTCCCCCCCCATTCCTCCTAGTCCGCTTTTTTGTGAAGGGGCCCCTAAATATTAAACAACTTTAAATTGGTTTGTATTCTCTCTCTCCTCTCTCTCTCTCTCTCTCTCTCTCTCCCCCTTTCTCTCTCCTCTTCTCTCTGAAAATCAAAAATTTGAATAAATGAAAATTTTTTACACATAGAAAAATAAATGCCTTAATAAAAAAAGAAATAATAAAGAAATATTAAAAGGAAAAGATAAATAATACATAATTTAAATACTAAATAAATCAATTAGAAAAAACAAGGAATTTTTCAAATACATAATTTTTTGGGAATTATTAAAACTTCTTTGAGGATAACTAGACGTTGTCACAATTATACGACTGAGTAAAAAATGAAAAAAAACGGAAAGAAAGAAAGAAAAAAAAAGAAAGAAAAAAGAAAAAAAAGGGAAGGGAAAGGGAAAGGAAAGAAGGGAAAGGAAGAAGTAAAGAAGGAAGGGGGAAGGAAAAGAACCAAAAAAGCAGAGGGTAAACAAAATGGAAAACAAAACGCCGAAGTCTGCAGGGGGGTAAGTGAAAAAAGAATTCATTAATTTACTGAATTAGTTAGTTAGTTAGGTCTATTTTTCGGAATTTATAAACACTTTATAACGTCTTATGGCACATCAAACCTCCCTGTCTTACATTTCGTTTTTTTATTTCTTCTTTTTTTCCCATTTCCATCTTTTTTGTTGTTGTTTTTTTTTACTCTATTATTTATTCTTTTTATTTTCTTTTATATGTAGTATATACACATTCCTTTTATTTTAAAAAAAAAAAGACAATTTCAAATTAAACCACAGAAAAGACTCTTTACTAGAAACTGGTAGAAGCACAAAAAAAAAAATATTTCATACCCAACTAATTAATTTAAAATAACTATTTAAATAAATTAAAAACAAAAATAATACCTTTCTTATACATTAACTAACTAATTAAATGTTTTCACATTTTGTTTTTTGTTTTCACATTTTTTTTTGTTCTTCACATTTTTTTCTTTGCTCGGCCAGAGTTTGAACCCGCAGTTTTGGATGGGTGGGCGTCTGAAGGCGTCCCTTTTCAGACGGATGTCTTACCCCACTGCCAAGAGACACCTACTGTAATTGAGAAATTTATGCCCTATGAAGTTCACTTTTTTTCCTCCCTAACCAGCACAACCAGCAGCTAGTTCAAATATTCAGTTTTTTTTTCCCACACAAGTCTGTTTTATGCCTGTTAGGGTCTCCTGGCAAATTTAAAAGTATGCGAACTCAGCACTGCAGAACATGAACGCTCCCCAAAAAAAATGAAAGGCAAAAAAAAACAACATTGCGTGTCCTGAGGTTAAATACTATAACCGATTATTCCCTGTCACGTTCTCCACTGTCCAGCTGGGTATCGCAAAAAGGCCCCCCCAGGAATCAGGGCAACACTGTGATACACAAAAAGCCAAGGGTAGGCAAGGGGAGCCTTTTCATCTCTATCGGTTTATTTTTGCCCAAAATGGCCCAGTTTGTTCTTGCTGCTGATCTGACAGTGAAAAAAATTGTTTTTACTGATAAAATGTAGGACAAAGATCATCGTTTCCCGTTGTGTTTCGGCTTCTTTGTATGACACTCAAAACAATGAAAAGGGATATCAAAATGAAACTGTGTGGCGCAGTACACAGTTACTGATAGTGGCCATGACGTGAGAAAAAGTGCGTAGCAGAAGCGTTTGCATATGACTGTTAGTGTAAAAAATACTGAAGGCTATGAACAGGAAAACAATACAACCAAACGTGATTTCCCAAAAACGAAGCATTTTTGGGACAGACAGCGCCTGCTTTCTACAAAGGTGATGTGCAGCAGCACACAGAATTTGTCAACAAAACATTCCACACAATAATGGCAACTATTGTGGAAAGAGGGAAAACCTTGGTCAATCTCCTCCGTTTGTGGGCCCAAATTCAACACTCACTTGTACCTGGACAAAAATGTTGTTTAAAAGGGAAATCCTCATAGGACCCTCGGGTCTGTTGATTTTGAAAAGTTGGAAATGGATATTACTTGTGTGATTGACATCCAAGGGTTAGTTACAAATTTGTTTTAAAACCACGATGTGGGATCCATGTATGAGAACGTTTGTAAGGCTCATTGTACAAAAGTTGTTTCCAAAAGTTTCGTTATCGCCCCCCTCCTCACTCCATTTCCCTCAGCCCCCCCCCTACCCCGTTCCCCCCTCCCCTTCCTCCATAGTCCGCCCTTTTTTTTGAATGGGCCCCCAAATATCTAAACAAAAATTAAAGTATTGGCATTGTATTTCTCTCTCTCTCTCTCTTTTCCTCCTCTCTCTCTCTCTCTTCTCCCCTCT
>JAMYXO010004603.1:0-17125 GCA_033310375.1 Conus canariensis | reverse complement strand
TCATAAGCAAACCATGAACCGCAGTATTTTTGATTTAGAACGATTCAAGTTGACTATCTAATACAAGCAAGGTGAAGTTACCACCATGTTCCCAGTTTTTTGAGGCGGGGAAGAGGAGGGATGTTCCCCATCCTCAAACAGGACCTAGGAACCAAGGTGATCAGCCCCCATATTTCTGTTGTTTTGGGGCTTTGCGGATATCTTTGAAAGGACAGATAAAAGGTTTCATGTAACATCCTAGCTGAATAATTTAATTTCCTTATATGCTTTTGATTTTATTGATTTTTTTATTTTTACGTTTAAATTTTTGTTGACGGGCTTTTTGTTATCTTTGTTTCTTTTGCCTGGGTAGCAATTTCCATCAAAAAAACCCCTAATACTTTCTCCTTTAATGTAGAGTAGGAAATCTGGATATAAGAAATAACCGTGCGATCTGCCTTCAAATCCCAGACATGGAATAAAAACGAACACCAAAAATCCATCAAAAAAAAACATAGCATTGAAGGACAATTTGCATTTAAAGGAACGGGGTGGGGGGTGGGGTGAGTGATTGTCTCCAAAGTGGTGTCGGCGGGACCAGCAGGCCAGCTTTTTGCTTGTGAAGATGTCATAAGATTTGAAAAAGGATGTGGCTATATGCTGTAAGAAGTATTTCGAGTAAGTACAAAGGAAAGTACAAAACGAGAAGATTCTTCTGCCTATGTGACAGGTGTCAAAAAAGTTTTTAAACTTTGCTCCTTCTCTGTCTGAAAATGAAAGGCTTTGGGCATCGCCCCCCCATGTTTCACTACCATTTCTATTTTCCCTCGTCCCGTGTCAGTTTGAGCCTTGAGCCGGCCGTTTTGTCCCACCCGGCCCTTTTTTTCCAACCTCGGACAAAACGGCTAAAACCGGCTGTTTTTTTCCCCTTTCAATTTTTGTCGGACAAAACGGCCTGGTTGGACAAAACGGCCGGCTCTAAGTAAGCGGCCGTTTTGTCCAATATCTTTTTCAATTGTTCTTTACACAGTTCCACAGGCAAAGAAGTATAAATTCGTCGCGTTCTGTTTTTTTTTTTTTTTTTTCTTTTTTGTTTTGTTTTTTGTTTTGTTTGTTTTTTCTGTCTGTCGCAAGGATATCTTCCGAACGGAAAGTCGGAGTCGCGTCAAACTTTGTGTGGTGGTGTGGCACAAGAATGGCAAGAGATCCGAACAAGAAGGTCATGACCTTGACGTACGACCTTTGTAGGCCAATCAGGGTTAAGGTCAAGGTCAAGGAGATCGCTGGACCCTAAAAATTTGAGGGTGGAGAAATTTTTGTTGCAATCATGTATTCTGAACGGGTAGACAGAAGCAATTCAAATTTTATATGATGTTGTGCCACCTTAGTTGGAAGATAATCCAAACAAATATTTCAAGGTCAAGGTCATGACCTTGGCGAATGACTTTGAAAACTGAAAACCTGTTTTTAGCCATATCTCGAGCACTGGAAAACATAGGATGTTGAAACTTAGCATGGAGGTGATTTGGCTTATGGTGCATCCAAATATTGTAAACCGATGAAGGTCGTAGTCTCTTCATATTTTGTGTGGTGATGTACCACATGAACGGCAAGAGATCCAAACAATATTCAAGGTCAAGGTCATGACCTTTTTTTTTTGTCTGTCCCAAGGATATCTTCCGAACGGAAAGTCGGAGTCGCGTCAAACTTTGTGTGGTGGTGTGCCACATGAATGGCAAGAGATTCGAACAAGATGTGTGTGTGTGTGTGTGTGTGTGTGTGTGTGTGTGTGTGTGTGTGTGTGAGAGAGAGAGAGAGAGAGAGAGAGAGAGAGAGAGAGAGAGACAGACAGACAGACAGACAGACAGAGACAGAGAGACACAGAGAAAGAGTGAGAGAGAGAGAGAGACAGAGACAGAGACAGAGACAGAGTGAGTGAGTGAGAGAGAGAGAGAGAGAGAGGGGAGAGAGAGAGAGAGAGAGAGAGAGAGAGAGAGAGAGAGAGAGAAAGTGAGAGAGAAAAAGAGAGAGAGAGCGATAGTGAGAGAGAGAGAGGAGAGAGAGAGAGAGAGAGAGAGAGGAGAGAGAGAGAGAGAGAGAGAGAATCTATAACTTCATGTGACTTACGAATGTCAGTGTGTGTCAACTACTCAGTGTGTGTGTGTGTGTGTGTGTGTGTGTGTGTGTTGTGTGTGTGTGTGTGTGTGTGTGTGTCCAAAAGTGAGGAAAGTACTTTCAGTAGTGATGTAGCAGTGTGAAAGACAAAGACAATTATTGAATGAATGTCAGTGCGTGTCAGCTACTCGTTGTGGAGAGAGACCGAGAGAAAGGTGGGGTTAAGATATGAGGGTAAAGGAAGGCGGGGGGGGGGGGGGGGGGTGGACGGGCAAAGAACATATCTGCCGTGCGGCGTTGCAGCCGCTCGGCGATGCGCTTGTTATTGCTGTGCCTAGTTCATGCTACAATTTGTACTTAGGCTTGCTGATGTTGCACTTAGCGTAATGTTTTATCCTACCGACATTCAAGTAAAGGGTGACGTCACCACATTTTGTCGATCAGGAAGGATAACTCCCAACATGTTTTTTTTTAGGCGGAAATCGACCATTACACAGTGCTATTATCATGACTGTCAGTGAAGTGGGTCAGCTCTACATGGGGGTGTATGTGTGTGTGTGTGTGTCTGTGTGTGTGTGTGTGGGGGGTGGGGGTGGAGGGGGGGGTTGTTATGTCAAATAAATCGAAGTTTTGAATTATTATTCAAGAACAACTTTTAGCTCAAAAAGTAGATGAAAGACAGCCCTATCTACACTGAAAAAGGCAATACTGCAAATACACAAAGAAGCAAGAAAACAGGAGGGAGTGGCTTAAATACACCTTTTCCAAATTTTTAAGGTCAAGGTTATGTCCTTGACGTGTGACCTTCAAAACCGAAAAATCTATTTTTAGCCATATCTCGGGCAGCGGTCGACATAGGAAGCTGAAACTTGGTATGAAGGTTGTTTGGTTTATTGCTCTCCAAATATGTCAAGCAATTAAGGTCAAGGTAAAGGTCACATACAACATCAGACTCTCAAAATTGAGGGTGCGTCAATTGTTTGTCCCAAGACCCCAACGGTTTGACACAGTCACCTCAAATGTTGTATCGTGATGTGCCACCTGTCTCTCTCTGTCGCTGTCTCTGTCTCTGTCTGTCTGTCTGTCTGTCTGTCTGTCTGTCTGTCTGTCTGTCTGTCTGTCTCTCTCTCTCTCTCTCTCTCTCTCTCTCCTGCAGCCAAGTAAAGAAATCACGAGAATAAGACCCACTCGATAGTCTGGGTCAGCTTAAGACGCCAAAGTGGCCACCTGGGGGCATGACGGCCGAATGGGTTTTTTTCCACGTGAACTCTTTACTTGGGGGGTAGACAGACAGATTAAAAAAAAAAAAAAAAACAGAACGCGACGAATTTATACTTCTTTGCCAGTGAAATATCGGACAAAACGGCCGTTTTGTCCAACCAGGCCGTTTTGTCCGACAAAAAATTGAAAGTCGGACAAAACAGCCGGGTTTTAGCCGGCCGTTTTGTCCGACCCGGCCGTTTTGTCCAACCTCGGACAAAACGGCCGGGTCGGACAAAACGGCCGGCTACACCCTTCTTGTTTGTTGAGTGGCGCCCAGTGTTTTATATTGGGACTTTTCTAAACATGGATTTCTGAAATTTCATCTACAGTTACAGACCCTTATAGGCTGTGTGTATTACATTTTCAGACTTAGAAGTTTGGACTAGGTTTTTTTTCCATATTGTCTGAAATTATTCTCCTTTTTACTGAGTGCTCTTGTTTGTATTTAAAACTTGGCATTTTCTGCCTACCTATTTCTCTATCTATTGTTTCTATTGGCATTAACAGAAGTATGCATACTAGCGCCTTCTGGGTAACAGCCATAAAACACCAGTCTTTGATCACGTTCTTCAATGTCATTTTCATTCAAACTTAATGGTTATAGTGCATTGGTTTCATGACCAAAAGATATCATTCTTGTTGCCTATATACAAACTGATGCTCCATCTAATGCTGTTTTATTACAGTGTTGAATTAAGTACTTACTGTTCTAGAAAATAAAACATGGCCCCTTCAAGTGCGGCTATGTATATTTCAGTAGAATTCGTTGGTAGTCTATTGAAAGTATAATACCGTTCAGTAAGAGATAGGCCTACCATGTTAAAATATTGTTGGCGACATTTTTCTTCTTGCCTCGTAAAGTATGTAGCGCACTGCAAAATCAGCACTATATGACGTCATTGTCACTGTTGGCATGTAATTGGAACTGATTTCTAGTTGTATAGAATGGCCCGGAAATCTAAGATCTTATATTTCGAAACTGTTCTGAACTTACTTCCAGTCAAACAATACAAATAAAAATTGATGGCACTGTTAGAGTACCAAAGAATATAGCTTACCGCTCTGAAGACAATATCTTGTCCAGACTGGATCGGATCATCATAATCAACATATGGCGTTTTGATATTATATATTGCAATCGGTGTTGTTAGGAGGAAAAAAGAAATACTTGTAGCAATCAAGGTCACAGTCAATGAAATCACTTTCTGTTGTCTGGAATCCTGGCTAGCTTCTTGTATAGGAAGACGTGCACCTGTTCTGACCGATCTGACCAGTGTCCAGAGAAGGGCACTGTTACTGACCGCCAACAGCACGAATGGTAAAAGACAATATTCAGTTAGGTCTATCCAAGGCCAAACAATGTCATGAAACCATCGGTACGTTTCTGATACAGCATCAGCACAGCATACACCATAACAAAATCCAATATCAAATCCATAGAGAAAGTGACAGTGAATCAGAGCGATAACAACAATTATTGTACCAGCAGTTACTCGCGACTTTCTTTTCGTCCACACAGCATTGACGCGAAGTGGCCACAGCACAGAAGCTGCTCTTAGCATGGTGAGTGCCACAAGCATCCACGATGCTGCAGCTGCTGTCGCGTACACCATCATACTGTCTATTTTACACTGCCAGGAACCGAGTCTGTCAAAGTAGGGTACATGGAATTCGTCGTGGAGTAAACCTTGTAGGGGACCTATTATCAACACCAGCTGGTCAGACACTGCCAGTACCTGGAAGAAAACACTGGAAGTTGATGCAGGGAGGCGAAGCATGATGAGAATGATCATAGAATTTCCAAACATTCCGAACACACACACTACAGGCCGGCCAATTTTGCAGATCAGATCCGAGGTCTTTTTAAACGGTTGATATTGATAATTCCAGAGTTCCCACTGATAATAATTCATTTCAATGCTCTCTGGGAATACTGAAACCTGAAATTAGATAGATTAAGCTCGATCAACGTGATTTTTGTGTGCGTGTGCGTGTGCGTGCGTGCGTGCGTGCGTGTGTGTGTGTGTGTGTGTGTTGTGTGTGTGTGTGTGTGTGTGTGTGTGTGTGTGTGTGTGTGTGTGTGTGTGAGCGCGTGCACTGTAATCCTAGTAAAGATGGGAGATTGTCTTCTTGATGTCAGATTTTTTCCTTAATTAATTAAATGGACCTAAGCATTGAGGGTAAAACTGCCCGCATTGACAAGCCGCAGCAGGTCCAGATCATTTAGTCATTTGATGGCCCAGTTTCAAATGATATTATATTACACATATCACATCGTCTGGGTAATTTCATGAATCGTCATAGACGATACCCGTATTTCAGACGATGTTTATTACATAGCAGATATGA
This sequence comes from Conus canariensis, assembly GCA_033310375.1. Lineage (NCBI taxonomy): Eukaryota > Metazoa > Mollusca > Gastropoda > Neogastropoda > Conidae > Conus > Conus canariensis. The sequence continues at coordinate 11,419 of JAMYXO010004603.1, read as the reverse complement.
TGTTACATTACCAGTTTAGCTGGTAGACAACAGCCATTTAATTGTTATCATAATCAGTTTTAAATCTATGGCAAAATATTCGGATTTGATTAACCTACTTATACAAAGAGTTAGATGGATATTGTCGATTTCATTTTGATTGTTTTGTTTATGGTAAGTGGGTGTTTACGATGTTTGTGTCGTATGAATTTTATGCAAGACCGTTCTGTTAATTGCTACGATTAGATTGAACTGTTCTGCTGCCAAAAAAAAATTGATTGCACAAAAATGCACACAGATAGTTTTGAGATTTTAAAACAGTGTGGTTGTCAAGTGTACACAAGCTGTCATAGGTTAAACACATGGAACACAAAATTATTTCCTAATGTTAGGCGCATATGTAAGAGAACATTTTCTATCTGTCATATACTACTAGACGCCAAATGTTAAGAGGGTGATACTCCGTGAAAGGTATAAATACTGCATATTTTGACAGTATTGACCATATTTTATGTCAAACGTGTCTTAGGGACATTGCACACGTTATATCCTAGTCAGAGTTTGGCCAACAGTTGTGACTTTAATAAAAATTTCAGAAGTATTCTTAGTGGAGTATCTAGCTTCTAACCTGTGAAGGAGAGAAGCGAGGGGAAATGACCAGAGATAGTAGGCCTGACATTCTCAGTGATCTCTGTTGCCTTTTATCATTGTCTAATATCATCGATGATGAACAGGCGATAGAATAACCACTGAACTGAACTGAAATAAACTGAAGGAGTGATGAGAGCAACTCATTTATTGCTGATGTACTGATGGTGAATCACGTTAAAAAGGTGTCAAGATTCTTCCTTTCTGTGGAAACAAATCTGCTTTGACTTCCTTTCTACAGAATTGCCTGCATCGTAACGCTTATTCATTTTATTTTCAAGTCATTTATCTTCTGAACACATCTGAAATAAACTTGCAAATATCGATTGATTGGAATCATGATTGTAAGCAAGGTGTTCTTTAGGTCGATCTGTGAATAAAGTGCACATGAAGCTGGTTACCTAAGTTTCCGGGGTCTTGAAATTAAAATGTTGTGATCATATTTTGCTTTCCAACTGATTTGGAGCAGTTTTCAGTTTACACCATCTTTCTCCATCACAAGCACTACCAATGAGCAGTCATGATATCTTAATGTAAGTGTGTGCCTGTGTGATGGTATTCTGATTTTTTTTTTCAACAAATTTACAGTTTAAATAAATCTCTTGCATTTCAAGCAGTAACAATTGGTTGCACTTTTACTCCGGCAAGTTATGATTTTTTGAAACCAGGGACTCTCCTCTCTCTCTCTCTCTCTCTCTCTCTCTCTCTCTCTCTCTCTCTCTCTCTCTCTCTCTCCATCTTGAACTCATTTTAGTATACATTTTGAAGCAATTCCGCAAAAAAAGGAAATATAAACGTCCATACGCTGAAGAAGAAGAAGAAGAAGAAGAAGAAGAAGAGAGAGAGAGAGAGAGAGAGAGAGAGAGAGGAGAGAGAGAGAGAGAGAGAGAGAGAGAGACAGAGACAGAGAGAGGAGAGAGAGAGAGAGAGTGAGAGAGAGAGAGAAAGAGAGAGAGGGAGATTGCATTGTCATTGCCAACAGATCTTGTGACAAAGTGGGAGGGGTGTGACAACCGGAATTTCAAAGTGAATAAAAATGTATGACAAGATTTGGGAAAAGGATGTAAAATGTATGACAAAATTTAAGAAAAAGGACATATTTTATATTATATCACAATTGCTCACATGCCTGAGATAGACGAAATTGTGTTAGTATCTGAAAACAAACCCACATAAATAGTAAATGGCAGATTTAAAACATGCACATTCAAATGCGGAGAAAACATAAATGAAATGTTTAGAATACCCAACCATCTGATGGAACTATAATAAGAACGCTGTGAAATTATTGCATTTGTCTCATCACATTCAAAATGATAGGTATTATTGGTCACATCCTCTTCATCAGCTTGTTTATTTAGTGGTTCCAGTATTTAGGTGACTAATGAAATCGTTATATGTATGTTGTGTCATTTTCTTCTAAATATAAAATTTCGCTTGTCAGTTCCATTGACACAATGAGCCTCCTTCTGGGAGAACGTAACAGGCGATCAAAATGACATTTTTGTCAACATTACACATCCTTGGGTTTATTCTCAGTGTTGTCAAAACATAGTTTGATCTGTGTAATGTACTTTTCAAGACTTAAAAAACAACTAATAATAATGACCTGCCGGATTTCTGGAAGTGGGAGGAGAGTGTTACTGCAGGTGTTACAGATTCTACACGATACACAAACTGACCAATGTAATAAAATGAAAAATCGGGGGAGGGTTCAGTTACGCACCTAAAATCGAAGTGACGGAGATGATTCAGGGACGAAATATCTTTCATTTTATGAACAAACTTACAACATTCGAATTAAGGAAAGAGAACTCGTGCAGAGGGTTCAGAGACCTGTCCTATGGCAGTTGTTTGGACCAGAGACCAGGTTCTATCCATGACACGGCCTTTCATTCTTCTGCTGGGCGACATAGCTGGGGACCGGTTTGAGGGTTTCGAGCCTGTTTGAATGTAGTCCTGCATACCTGTCTGTTGGCTTGCAGTGTGAGCCCCACGTGCACTGGCACTCGCCGATTCCCAAGGGAATTCCCGCCTGTGTCAACAAACTGTGGCCAACAGTGGGGATACAGTCGCCGACATTAAGAACACCACCCCCACTCTCTACATTGCGTTAAACTTGAGCACGTGCACCACTCCCATAAGAGAGAGAGAGAGAGAGAGAGAGAGAGAGAGGGGAGAGAGAGAGAGAGAGAGAGAGAGCAGTGCCTTCATCTCCACTGATAGCTGTAGCACACTTGATCACATATGAAGTGGATTTTTGATTGTCATTAGCCGTGTGATCAACCCCCACCCCCTAAAACTCAGCTTAGGAACGTGCGTGGCAGCTTGGGGCCGAATACCATCTCCCCTATCGTAAGAAGTCTCTCTTGCCCTCTCTTCATCAGAGCGATAATAAGCTGCTGTGTACCTGTTGTATCGGTGGAGACTCTGATGCCGGTTTCTTCCAGTTCAGTTTGGTTGTCCTTGTTTGCAAAGCATTTTGTCCCTCCTCATGTTTGATCAACTTGTGCCTGACCAGTTCTATGGGGTCTAATAATGTTTTCTGGTGAACATTTTTGGGACCGTTCATACTATTTAGCACATCGATCGTAGCACTGGGATACGCTTTAGAATTTTATGGTGCATACTTTGGGAAATACCGCACATATGTATTTTGTCTCAATGGAAAAAATCTTCAACTCTATCGGCACCCTGTCTAAATTGTTCTTCTTTTTATCATCATCATTATCATCATCACCATCATTATTAATATCAGAAGTATCATCACTATAGACTTTTTTTTTAAAGATTTTATCTTTTTATGTTTCACATTTTTTTATATTATTATTGTTATTATTACTATTATTATTATCATCATCATTATAATTATTATTATTAATATTATCGTTATTATTACTGTTATTTTGAATATCCGAATATTCATCTCTATATTCTGCTTTCTCTTCTTCTCCATAATCATTATCATAATCATAACTATTAGCATTGTGATAATGATAATAATAACGGAGTTCTTGAGCAGCATCTGAGGAAAACATACTCTGACCCACAGAGCAAAGCACCACTCGACATTCAAGGTCTGGTGTGGCCAACCAACCCTGAGGAACAGTTCAATGGCAAGCCTCCAACGTTGGCGGAAATCAAGAAGGTGGTCGACAAAGCCAGAGCCAAATCATCACCAGGGCCAAACGGAATACCTTACCAGCTTTACAAGAAATGTCCCAAGGTGCTGGAGTGGCTCCACAGGCTGCTGCGATCGGCTTGGAGAAACCAGAAGATCAGCGGCCAGTGGATGATGGCAGATGGTGTGTACATCCCCAAAGAGCAAAACTCAAGTGACATTAGCCAGTTCAGGCCAATATCACTACTGAACGTCGAAGGGAAAATCTTCTTCTCTGTCATGGCAGCAAGGCTGACCAAGTACCTGATGGAAAACAAATACTTGGATGTGTCAGTCCAGAAAGGTGGCATCCCAGGCGTGGCGGGCTGTGTAGAACACGCCACAATGATCTGGGACGCAATCCAAAAAGCAAAAACAGAAAAGAGAGACCTGGACGTAGTGTGGCTTGATCTGGCAAACGCATATGGATCTGTGCCCCATGAGATGATACAGTTGGCTCTTGAGATGTACCATGTGCCAAAGAACATCCGCGACATGCTCAAGAAGTACTTCAATGGCTTCTCAATGCGGTTCTCTACCAAGGAGTACACAACAGACTGGACCAACTTGGAAGTGGGTATTGCAATGGGCTGTGCAATTTCCCCAATACTGTTCGTGCTGGCAATGGAACTCATCTTGAAAGCAGCAACAAACAACGCGAGACAAACAGACCTTGGCAATGGATACAAGATGCCTCCTCTCAAGGCCTTCATGGATGACACTACAGTGATTTCATCCAGAGAAGACGAGACACGTCATGTGCTGGAGAGGCTGGACGACATAGTTGCCTCATCCAGAATGAAGTTCAAGCCAAAGAAATCACGGAGTCTCTCACTGAGGAAAGGAAAAGTGGCCGGATCTGTGGTCTTCAGTGTTGCCAACCAGGCCATTCCAACAGTCACAGAAGAACCAGTCAAGAGCATTGGAAGATGGTATGATGATACGCTGAAAGACACACAAAGAGCAAAAGAAACCAAGCAGATGGCGGAGGAAGGCTTGGAGACCATTGACCAGTGTGGGCTCCCTGGCAAATACAAGGTCTGGTGTCTGCAGTTCATGCTGATACCAAAGCTGCTATGGCCTCTGATGATATACGACATCTGCACCAGCATAGTGGAGGCAATGGAAGCCAAAATCAACAAGTTCACAAGGAAATGGCTTGGTGTCCCACCCTGTCTGACTGACATAGCGCTGTACTGTCGCCAAGCAAAGCTGAAACTACCACTGAAATCCATCCTGGAGGAATACAAAGCAGGGAAGATCAGACTTCAAAGCATGCTGGAGGACTCAGGAGACAAGGTGGTAGAAGCAATTAAGCCCCAGCTGAAGACAGGCAGAAAATGGAAAGTTCAAGAGGCGATGGATTCTGCAAAAGAAAGTCTCAAGATCAGAGAAATAACAGGACACACACAGACCAACAGACAGGGACTGGGGGTGACCAAAACTGAATGGTGGTCAAAGGCCAAAGGAAAAGCCAAAAGAGACATGATGATTCAGGAGATGAGAAAAGAAGAAGACCAAAAAAGACTCCAAAAAGCAGTCCAGCAGAGCCAGCAAGGGCAATGGACAACGTGGGAGAATGCACTCCAAAGAAGTCTCACTTGGAATGACATTTGGCACATGGCCCCTCTCAGGATCAGCTTCATTCTCAGATCTGCATATGACCTTCTGCCCTCAAATGCAAACCTGGTGAAGTGGGGGAAAACAGACGATCCTGCATGCCCCCTCTGCCATGAAAAACAAACAGTGGAGCATGTCCTAAGCTCATGTAAAGTAGCCCTGGCTCAAGGAAGGTACACATGGAGGCACAACCAAGTGCTCAAAGAAATTGTACAAGTAGTCTGGGCTAGTACCAACACCACAAAAGGGAAAATCAGGACTCCAAAAGCACCCGCAACATTCTTCACGGCAGGAGGCAGCAAATCATGGCCAAGAACAATAGTGCCACTCGAAACATGCAGGCAGAGTCTGCTGGACGGGGCAGATGACTGGGAGTGCACTGCAGACTCCCAGAATGGAAGAGTCACCCAGAGATCATCAGCAAGAGTGGCATGAGACCAGACATAGTAGTCCACTCTAAGTCAACCAAGCAGCTGATCATGATCGAGCTCACGGTGCCATATGAGAACAGAATGGAGGCAGCTCAAATCTACAAGACTGAAAAGTATGCTGATCTGGCAAACAGCCTGAGGAGAGAAGGCTATCAGGTCAAAGTCCTCACTGCAGAAATTGGAGCTAGGGGGTTTGTAGGAACGTCTGCATACAGCCTCATGAAACAGCTCTCAGTTGCAGGGAAGGAAAAAACCAGAGCCCTGAAAGCAATGGCAGAAGCGGCAGAGAGGTGTTCAAGCTGGATCTGGTCAAGGAGGAACAAAAGTGAACATCATAAGGCTTAATTTCCCTACAAATATCAGGTGTCCCTGTGGCTCAGTGGTTAAAGCGCGAGTCATTAAGTGGAAAATGAGCATGTCCAGAGGGTCATGGGTTCGAATCCCAGCCATGGCTCGTCCCAAGATGGGAAAAAAAGGGGCAGCAGAGGGACATCCGGAGTCATGAACCGGGTGTGGCCCAACCCCCCTAGAGTGTCAGGAGATAAGGGCCGAAACACTTGCTTGAAGGGGGCTTCTCTTCTGAGGACTCTCTGCTGCCACGCTCTCCACGAGTTTCTTTCTACTAACAATAACGACAATAATAATGATTATAATGATGATAACAATAATATAATAGTGATAATCATAATAATGATAACAATAGAAATAAAAAACAATAGTATTATTGTATGATTATAATACTATATTAATGATAATAATAAGAATGATAATAATAATGATGATAACAACAACAATAACAACAACAAAAATAATGATACCAATAATGTTGATAATAATATAGCAACAACAAAAGCAATAACACTACTATTACTGTATGATCATAATTCCATTTATATATATATATGAGTTCCGATACAGCGGACGAAAGGAGCAGACGATACATATAGATCTGCCTTCGAGAGGGATTGCGATGGTTGCCTCATGCAGCTAGTGAAAGGTTTTCATTTTTAAAATATTCATTTAAAAAAAAATTCAAATCTTTGCCAAGTTATTACTATAATGATGGAAGAATTGTTAACCTACACTTGTTTTCCCCCACTACTTAATTGTTCAGCATTATATTGTTTGGTCAATCAGTGGGCGATTGCATCTCTTAGGAGATCCAAGTAAAGGTTGTTCTACACAATTCTTAGCTGCTGACAATGCTTGGGTTATTGAACAGCAGAGCTGACCACTTAGACTGTTCCATACTTTTCGATCTCTCTTGTATCCTTAAATGGATCCTCAAACATAGGCTCAAAGATTGTCCCCTACATTTTATACTGTTTGCATAATGTTTTCAGTTTTTCAGCAACTTTTTACCTCTCCACACTTTCGTTTTATTAATTCTACTACCTTTCGCTGGCTGCTTTAGGGGTGCTGTTGGATTCTTCTTTGAACCCTTGGTGGTGAGAACACCACAGAATTACGGACTGTGGTGTGCCTCTATTTGACGCCAAGAGCACAGACAGAATCAGCCGTGTCTCCCTGATGAGTTCCGATCCAGCGGACGAAAGACCTAGGAGCAGGCGATACCTATAGATCTGCCTTCGAGAGGAATTGCGATGGTTCCCTCATGCAGCTAGTGAAGGGTTTTCATTTTTAAAATATTCATTATTAAAAAAAATTCAAAATCTTTGCCAAGTTATTACTATAATGACGGAAGAATTTTTAACCTACACTTGTTTTCCCCCAGTACTTAATTGTTCAGCAGTATATATATATATATATATATATATATGAACAATATAAAAAAGTCCTTAAAAAATCTGAAGGTGCTCAACCCCTTGGGGAGCAACATCTGTTAAAAAATATTTTAAAAATGAAGTGGTAAAATCTACAAGCTTGTTTCTAGCGTTGCTATCTTCAGGATGTCTTTTGGGGCACGCCAACGGTCTTTTATGGCGTGCGGGGCTTGATTTCAACTCTGTGTGTGCAGGCGGATCTCATTTGCTGCACGTGCGGCCTGTGGTTCTTATTGGGGCCTGTTCAGGTGGAATGTGCTAGCAAAGATTTCCACTTGCGCCTGCAATTGTTTACAATTTCTACTTTTGTGTTCAGAGTTGCTAAGTGTGGTTTGCATAATATTAACCATTTTTCTGTGGAGCATAGATTGCATCTTTTTGAAATATTGTTGTATGGTGCTGCTCTTTTTATGATTTTCCATGATATGTTGTAGTCTATTTTTTTATCTTTGAGTCTCCAGATGTATTTGCTCAGCTCTGTTTGATTTTTGTATTTTTCATTTTTGAATGACTGTTTGTGGTTTGCGTATCTGGTTTTGAAAGTGTTTTCAGTAATCCCTACATATGTTTCTTCTTCATTTTCTGATGTTACCGTAGCTTGGTATACAATGTTGCTGTGAAGACATTTATTGCTCAGGGGGCACTGTTCTTTTTTAGTGCAGTTGCAAGATGTCCTTTCGGCACCCTTCTCTTTTATGTTGCTTTTCATTTTGTTAGATGAATCAATCATGTTTTTGAGGTTGGGCATACATGAGTATGACAGTTTAATGGTGTTTTTGTTGAATATTTTGGACAGTTTGTGTTCTTTTGGGAATGATGTTGCCAAGATTTTAAAGAATTCTTTTCCTACATTTGTTTTTACTTGTCCATCGTATGGTGGGTTGTACCATATGATCTTTCTTTTCCTATTTTTCTTAATTCTGTTCGTGTTGTTGTCTGGACTGTATTGTAGTTTGTAATTGTAACCACTTTTTTGTAATGCTTCTTGATATTCTGTTGCTGCATCATTGAATGCGTTTTCATTGCATGACAGGTTGGATAGTCTCTTGTTTATACCATTGGGTATTGTTTTTAGTATAGATGGTGGGTGGTTGCTTTTGATGTTTACGTAGACTGGTATGTCATTGGGTTTTTTGTATGGTTTGTACACATGGTCATTGAGGTCTAATGTTATGTCTAGGTAATTCACTACTTTTTTGTTTGCTTCTATTGTGATTTTTAAGTTGTGGTTTTTAAAGATTTTACATAATTCTTTTTTCTTGTTTTCAATGGTTCTTGGATTATTGTTTAATGCAGCGAGGCCGTCATCTCTGTATAAACCGGCCTGTTTTCCAAGTTGTTTTTGGATGTTGGATAGCATGAATAGTCCGACTAGTTCACATGTTTCGGCACCATCATACGATCCCATGGTTACATCAAATGTGGAGTTTTTGCTCGTTTTTTTAATCCAAGTTTCATTTCTGCTATGGAGTAAGGTTTTTTTGGTGTGGAAAATAATCTCCATTCTGACTCTGTTGTATTTGTGTATTTGTTGGCAAACATACCATTTTCAAACCCACAAACTTACACTAAAAAACTGATAGAACAAACCGAGAAATTTGTGCGCAACATGAGATAAGACGTCGGAAGACCAAGGCCAGGATTTAAACCACAGTGCCAAGGACATCCACGCTGTTGGTTCAGATGAGGAATTTGCACAGGCCCTGGTGTCTGCAGTTCATGCTGATACCAAAGCTCCTATGGCCTCTGATGATATACGACATCTGCACCAGCATAGTGGAGGCAATGGAAGCCAAAATCAACAAGTTCACAAGGAAATGGCTTGGTGTCCCACCCTGTCTGACTGACATAGCGCTGTACTGTCGCCAAGCAAAGCTGAAACTACCACTGAAATCCATCCTGGAGGAATACAAAGCAGGGAAGATCAGACTTCAAAGCATGCTGGAGGACTCAGGAGACAAGGTGGTAGAAGCAATCAAGCCCCAGCTGAAGACAGGCAGAAAATGGAAAGTTCAAGAGGCGATGGATTCTGCAAAAGAAAGTCTCAAGATCAGAGAAATAACAGGACACACACAGACCAACAGACAAGGACTGGGGGTGACCAAAACTGAATGGTGGTCAAAGGCCAAAGGAAAAGCCAAAAGAGACATGATGATTCAGGAGATGAGAAAAGAAGAAGACCAAAAACGACTCCAAAAGCAGTCCAGCAGAGCCAGCAAGGGCAATGGACAACGTGGGAGAATGCACTCCAAAGAAGTCTCACTTGGAATGACATTTGGCACATGGCCCCTCTCAGGATCAGCTTCATTCTCAGATCTGCATATGACCTTCTGCCCTCAAATGCAAACCTGGTGAAGTGGGGGAAAACAGACGATCCTGCATGCCCCTCTGCCATGAAAAACAAACAGTGGAGCATGTCCTAAGCTCATGTAAAGTAGCCCTGGCTCAAGGAAGGTACACATGGAGGCACAACCAAGTGCTCAAAGAGATTGTACAAGTAGTCTGGGCTAGTACCAACACCACAAAAGGGAAAATCAGGACTCCAAAAGCACCCGCAACATTCTTCACGGCAGGAGGCAGCAAATCATGGCCAAGAAAAACAGTGCCACTCGAAACATGCAGGCAGAGTCTGCTGGACGGGGCAGATGACTGGGAGTGCACTGCAGACCTCCCAGAATGGAAGAGTCACCCAGAGATCATCAGCAAGAGTGGCATGAGACCAGACATAGTAGTCCACTCTAAGTCAACCAAGCAGCTGATCATGATCGAGCTCACGGTGCCATATGAGAACAGAATGGAGGCAGCTCAAATCTACAAGACTGAAAAGTATGCTGATCTGGCAAACAGCCTGAGGAGAGAAGGCTATCAGGTCAAAGTCCTCACTGCAGAAATTGGAGTAGGGGGTTTGTAGGAACGTCTGCATACAGCCTCATGAAACAGCTCTCAGTTGCAGGGAAAAGAAAAAACCAGAGCCCTGAAAGCAATGGCAGAAGCGGCAGAGAGGTGTTCAAGCTGGATCTGGTGAGGAGGAACAAAAGTGAACTTCATAAGGTTAATTTCCCTACAAATAATCAGGTGTCCTGTGGCTCAGTGGTTAAAGCGCGAGTCATTAAGTGGAAAAATGGAGCATGTCCAGAGGGTCATGGGGTTCGAATCCCAGCCATGGCTCGTCCCAAATGGGGGGAAAAAAAAAAAAAAAAAAAAAAGGGCAGCAGAGGGACATCCGGAGTCATGAACCGGGTGTGGCCAACCCCCCTAGAGTGTCAGGAGATAAGGGCCGAAACACTTGCTTGAAGGGGGCTTCTCTTCTGAGGACTCTCTGCTGCACGCTCTCCACGAGTTTCTTTCTACTGGAAGGCGTTCTTCTTCCTAAACCCAAATGCAAAGAATGAAGACAAAAATAAAATGGATTCAAATATGGCGATCACCTCCGACAATAGATGAAATGAACCTTTTGAAGACAAATGAAGGGACTGATAGCCAATATTAAATTCAAAAAATCAAATAACAACTTTCAAACATCACTAGCAAATGATATAAAACAAATCCAAAATGATAAAAAATATTCGTAAAGGCGACAAAACGAGCAATTTTTACAAAAATGGAACAAACGAATACTCTCAACTCTTAAACAAAAACATCCAGAAAAACTACAAGAAAGCTGATAAAACTACACATAGCAACATCCGCAAAAAAAAAAGAGCTTGCACATCGCATAGAGTTAAGTGATAGGGTAGAGGCAACAGCAACAAGGAGGCCTTCATAACACTTAAAGCCACAAGCCTAACTTCCAAACA
>JAMYXO010004602.1:7500-17128 GCA_033310375.1 Conus canariensis | reverse complement strand
GGGGGGGTCAAAAATTTTTTTAAAAATTGTTTTTTTTTTAATTTTTTGGGGAAGGGGGATTTGTTTTTTTTTAAAAAATTTTTTTAATTTTTGTTTTTAAGGGTTCCCAAATGGGAAATTAAAATAAAAAAAAAACTTGTTTTTTATTCCTCTTTCTCCTCTCTCCCCTCTCTCTCTACTCCCCCTTTTCTCTCCTTTTCTCTTCCCCCCCCCCCCCCCCCCCCCCCCCCCCCCCCCCCCCCCCCCCCCCTAGACCAGGTGATTTGGAGTTTATAGTGAAACACAGAGAGAAACTTTTTCAATGCATACAAATGAATCTTTTCAATTTGTATAGAGGCAACTTCGAGGCCCCATAACTCAGCTTCATACTTACCATGGGTTGAATCTGAGAATAGAACAACACTAAAAGCAATGTCATAGACTCATTATTGAGCATACACAGTTTCTTTAGGATACAAAGTATTAATTAGCTCTCTGTTTACAAGATCATTGCAAGCAAATCTGAATCTGAAACAGGTTGAGAAATGTATACCTAAGTACTTATAAACCTTTACCACTGACATAACTATTCCGTTAAACATCCATTTTCCCCACGCAGCAAGATACCCGCCTTTCCTAAACACTATAATATTACTTTTTGCCATGTTTACCTTCAACTGGAGAGATTCAGTTGCTATTCCTAAACTCTTTAACTGATTTTGCGGACCAGCTATCTTTCCTGATATCAATACAACGTCATCAGCTAACAGGAGAATTAAAATCTCCAAAGCATCATTGACAGGACTAACAGATACCCAATTTTTTTTTTTTTTTTTTTTTTTAATTTTCGGTGGTTAGATACATTCGTTACTGGCTAAAGATAACTCGAATGCCCCAGAAAGATGACCACATAAAGCGTACGAAATGTTAGTACAGCTAGACGCTAGGGGTGAGAGCAATTGGGCTTCTAAGTTAGGTTTAAACTGTACGAATTTGGTTTTGGTTTTGTGTGGGAGAATCAGGGTGCAGATGACATACATACTTTTCCGTGTGTTTCGGCAAACATTAATCGATTGTAGCTGGCAAAGATGGAATTCCCATGTTGAAGACAGTCACCGATTTGGTATTTACAGATTGCTAAATCCTTCACATTGTTTTCCAAGGTAAGTTCAAGGTAAATCTATACAAATTAATAGACATATTAAATACATTGTCACAAAATTCACACGCACACTCACACACACACTCGGCGCGCGGAGCACACATAAACACACACTGGAACATAATGTCGGACACATAAACACACTATATAACATGGTGAACAACTCTTTTGTACACGAGCAAAGTGTGCAAGTGACATGTAGTAATTTAGTAATATTTCAGGTAGTATTCTGCAACTGGCGTTTGAACAGATACGTTTTCAGTGCAGACTTGAAAGTCGCAAAGGAAGGGGCATGACGTTGATGGAAAGGCAGTGAATTCCAGAGTATTGCCTTAGAAAATCAGAATGCTCTAAAACTGTGCTGCTTTCGGTTATATGCGGGAATTTGAAAAATTTGGTCATCAGAGGAAGAATGGAGGGGACGTGTAGGGATGACTATTTCGAAGCGATCAGAGAGATAGTTGAGCGCATCACTTGTGTTAACCTTATAACATAGACACGCCGATTTATACTGAATTTTGTGCTCGATTTTGAGCCAGTGTAATTTCTTCAAGAGATCCGAAGTAGGATGCTGTTTTTGCACCTTGAAGATAAGGCGTGCGGCTGAATTTTGAACATGTTGTATTGACTGGAGTAAGGCTGCGGGTACACCAAGGAGAAGAGAGTTACAATAATCTAGTCTTGACAGAATGTAGAAAGACGCCAACGTCTTTGTGGCCTGTTCTGTAAGGAAAGGTCTGATAGAGCTGACGCGGCGGAGTTAAGACCGTAAATTATGTGTTAAGCTAGTTAGATGAGGTGACTTGCGCGGTTTGATATGTATTCACCCCTTCTATGGGGCTAAGGCCTTTACGAATAATGAAAAAAAAAACCTCTCTCTCTCTCTCTCTCTCTCTCTCTCTCTCTCTCTCTCTCTCTCTGATTTGTTTTCCAATACAAGGTATGTTTAATCCAAAATCATTGATCTGATGACTAGGCAATTGAAGGTGGGATGACTTTTTTTAAGGTGGGGATTCAATGGAGATGTCCACCGACTACACCCCCCTCTTCCCACCACCTCTGCCTCTCTATCCTCTTCTTTCGTCTTAAGGAAAGCTCAGTGAAAACACAGTTAAGTCTTTCTTAAAAGTGACAACCACTGTCTTGCTTAGACAGATGAACTCCCTAACTATTTCAATTATCTTTCAAACCAGCTTTGCCACACATTCTAGCATTTCCTGCCTGACCCCTCTATTCTCCCCGCCATCACCCACACTCTCCAATTCACATAAGTCGAAAAATGGACAGATTTCCTTTTGTACACCCTCCTACACAAGAGCAGCTTTCTATCAGTTCTCTGGAACAGATATGTTGAAACTCCCCAGCCAAATATGACTTCACCTGTGATGGAAAGAAGTGTGTGCACGGGAGACGAGGTGCAGTGAAAGGGTTATGAAAGGAACATTTTCTTGAAAAACAAACTGAAACTGTTAAATCTGATTGGTCTATTTTTCTGTTTAAAAGAAGGCTTCTTGGATCATTTTGAAAGGAACATCTCACCATTTTGAATAGGTCTCAGGCAGAGAAGGGAAGGCAGAAACTAGTTCCATGAATTCGACGAAAGACTGATTCTATCTTCAGTTTTCCATTCATCCAATCAAGAAAGCCGGTTCATAATGATTCTTCGGTTAAAGCTGAAGAGCTGGAATTGGTTGGAAATGGGGGAAGAGGCACGGGCATTTAAAACCCCACTGAATAGATTTCCATGGAAAGAGTTTCTTTCCTTGGAAGAATAAGGCTGAAGTCATCGAAACATGTCAGCGTTGCACACTGTAGACCATTCAGAATATTTTAAACAATCAAGTTCTTTCTAATCATTGAGAGAGACAAAAGAAGCGTTGCACACTGTAGACCATTCAGAATATTTTAAACAATCAAGTTCTTTCTAATCATTGAGAGAGACAAAAGAAGCGTTGCACACTGTAGACCATTCAGAATATTGGAAAAATCAAGTTCTTTCTAATCATTGGGAGAGACAAAAGAACACGATGGAGGGATTTCATGTTTGAAGCTAAGAGACTGCGGGCATAGGAGACCGCTCAGCCTTGGGGGCGGGGGTAGGGTGGGGATGATGGAGGGGGGGGGGGGGTTACAACGAATAGATTGTGAAAAGGAGGAAGGAGGCACCAGCTGGTTACTGTACAACAGACAGTGAATGTTACATGTCGTCTTTGAATCCAACATGGCAACTGGTTACTGTACAACGGACATTGAATGTTACATGTCGTCTTTGAATCCAACATGGCAACTGGTTACTGTACAACAGACATTGAATGTTACATGTAGTCTTTGAAGCCAACACATTAACTGGTTACAGTACAACAGGCATTGAATGTTACTGTTAGTCTTTGAATCCAACACAGCAACTGCTTACTATACAGCAAGCACTGACCTGCCACCTTGAAAACGAAGACAAATCGCGCGCTTCCCGTGCAAGATCGGGGGTGCTACGTCCTTAAGATGCAGACAGTGCTATTTGGAAATAGCGGTGTTCACCAGAGAACTATCCGTGACGTATCCACTGGCGTCGGAAGATATTTTGCATCGGGAATGGGGATGAATGGGAGGGGGAGAGGGGGGGACGCAGAGGGGGAGTGAAGGAGGGCTGAAGAGACATCACTGCCATGTTCCGATTTTTTTTTCTTATGAAAGCATAGGAGGGGTGATGGTGTTGGTGGATATCCAATTCTTATATAAGCGTGGAGGGAGGAGGAGGGGGGGGGGGGTTACTGGGGAAGGGTGGCAGAGGTGGGAGGAACATATTTCCAAATTTTCATAAAATCAGCGTGTGGTGTGTGTGTGTGTGTGTGTGTGTGTGTGTGTGTGTGTGTGTGTGTGGTGTGTGTGTGTGTGTGTGTGTGTGTGTGTGTGTGCGTGTGTGTGTGTGTGTGTGTGTGCGCGCGTGCGTGCGTGCGTGCGTGCGTGCGTGCGTGGTGTGTGGTGTGTGTGTGTGTGTGTGTGTGTGTGTGTGTGTGTGTGTGTGTGTGAGCCACAGGAATTCTTAAAAAAAGAGGGTGGAATAAGGCAATGTCCTAATTTTTTTCTTATTTTAGGAGAAAAAAAGATTATTGCTGAATGACAACCTGTATATGGCTCCTCGCGGTCTGCTGGGCTCTAAACAATAGGAATGCAGTTTCAGGTGAAGAAGAGCTAATTGACGTTTTGGTGACTGGCTGTAATCATAGAGTGGTTATAATCATAGGGTGGGTATAACCATAACGAGATTCCTGGAAGTTGGATGAAAACGAGTTGGATGTATGAGACAAGCATCGATATTTCATTGAACACATTCCGACACACTGACTGAAATAATTTGATGTACAGAACTTGCATGGCGGTTTAATGGTGCCCTAAACCGGTTCACGATCAACAAGAAGTCACAATTTCCTGAATGGCTACAGGCGATTCTTTAAATAGTGGCATGTTTTTTCGTGGCCTTTAATGAAACATGTCTTCAGACACACTGGTAACAGCCACAATGAGGCATGGAACATTCATTTTTTCATGCATTTCTGGTGGAGACTCGTGCCCAAATGTGTGACAAGGGCAGACTTGAGACAGACTGCTAAATATAGACTGTAAATGCAATAAATCGACAGGCACAGTGACCAAAAAATCCATTTGGCTGTTAAGTAGATGCCCTGAACCGGTTTACTCTCCAATTTGGTGCAGATTGGTCCAGACATACAGGACAAAGTTTATTCGATGAACAGATCGACGGACATATTGATGAAAAGTGTTTGATGCGTTTATTCTCTATGGTTGAATCACGCATGCCTCAGTTCATACTATATTAGGGACACATTGATCCTTAAATGGCAATGGCTCGGGGGGGTCAGTTATCATTGGTTTTGACAGTCAATACTTCAGCAGGCCACTCACTTTTCTCTTCAACGGAGGGTGAGGGGAGGGGAAAGAAAGGAAAAGAAAGTTGAAAATGACACAGTTCAAAATGTGAAGAAGGAAACGTTTTTTTTATTCCCCCTTTTGTGGTAAAAGATACAGCATATAGCTACTATAATGACAAGAAGGAAACTGACTTCTTTTATGCCCCTTTACGATAAAGGTTACAGCTTTTAGCTGCAATAATATGAGAGAGAGAGAGAGAGAGAGAGAGAGAGAGAGAGAGAGAGAGAGAGAGAAACAGGAGACAGACAGGACAGACAGACAGACACTATTCTTTCTCTTCTCCCTTTTATGATGATATCACTATTCTCTGTGTCCTCCCCTGTATGATGATATCACTATTCTCTCTGTCCTCCCTGTATGATGATATCACTATTCTCTCTGTCCTCCCTGTATGATGATATCACTATTCTCTCTGTCCTCCCTGTATGATGATATCACTATTCTCTCTGTCCTCCCTGTATGATGATATCACTATTCTCTCTGTCCTCCATGTATGATGATATCACTATTCTCTCTGTCCTCCATGTATGATAATACCACTATTCTCTCTGTCCTCCATGTATGATAATACCACTACTCTCTTTGTCCTCCCCTGTATGATGATATCACTATTGTCTCTGTCCTCCATGTATGATAATACCACTACTCTCTCTGTCCCCCATGTATGATAATACCACTATTCTCTCTGTCCTCCATGTATGATAATACCACTACTCTCTTTGTCCTCCCCTGTATGATGATATCACTATTCTCTCTGTCCTCCCCTGTATGATGATATCACTATTGTCTCTGTCCTCCATGTATGATAATACCACTACTCTCTCTGTCCTCCATGTATGATAATACCACTATTCTCTCTGTCCTCTCCTATATGATGATATCACTATTCTCTCTGTCCTCCCCTGTATGATGATATCACTATTCTCTCTGTCCTTTCCTATATGATGATATCACTATTCTCTCTGTCCTCTCCTATATGATGATATCACTATTCTCTCTGTCCTCCCCTGTATGATGATATCACTATTCTCTCTGTCCTCCCCTGTATGATGATATCACTATTCTCTCTGTCCTCTCCTATATGATGATATCACTATTCTCGCTGTCCTCCCCTGTATGATGATACCACTATTCTCTCTGTCCTCCCCTGTATGATGATATCACTATTCTCTCTGTCCTCTCCTATATGATGATATCACTATTCTCTCTGTCCTCCCTGTATGATGATATCACTATTCTCTCTGCCCTTTCCTATATGATGATATCACTATTCTCTCTGTCCTCTCCTATATGATGATATCACTATTCTCTCTGTCCTCCCTGTATGATGATATCACTATTCTCTCTGTCCTCCCTGTATGATGATATCACTATTCTCTCTGTCCTCCCTGTATGATGGTAGCACTATTCTCTCTGTCCTCTTCCATATGATGGTAGCACTATTCTCTCTGTTCTCCCTGTATGATGATATCACTATTCTGTCTGTCCTCCCTGTATGATGATATCACTATTCTCTCTGTCCTCTTCCATATGATGGTAGCACTATTCTCTCTGTTCTCCCTGTATGATGACATTACTAGTCTGTCTGTCCTCCCTGTATGATGGTATCACTATTCTCTCTGTCCTCCCTGTATGATGATAGGACCATGATATTCGTTGGGGCATGGAATACAGAGCCGTGGGTCCTTTATACAGGGAAATATTGTTTGTTACCTGTGTGTTTGTGGATGTGTTCAGTTAATAAAGCACAGCTTTGTTTTGTGTGTGTGTGTGTGTGTGTGTGTGTGTGTGTGTGTGTGTGTGCACGGGCTCCTGTGTGTGTACCAGTGTATCCGGTGTGCGAGTGCATGTGTGTGTGAATGGTGTGTCTGTATGCATGTGTGTATGCGTATGCGTGTGCATGTTTGTGTACACACACACACACACACACACACACACACACACACACACACACACACACACACATATATATATATATATATATATATATATATATATATATATATACACGCAATATATATATATATATATATATATAATACATATATATATATATATATATATATATATATATATATATATATATATATATATATATATATATATAGATGTGCATTCCTATGCGTGTGTGCGATCCGTGGGCTTGTGTGTGCATGCATCTGCGTGCACTCATCTGCACATCTACGTGTAAGTGTTATACTGCGTGTAAGTGTGTGTGTGTGTAAGTGTATAAACATGTGTGTGTGTGTGTGTGTGTGTGTGTGTGTGTGTGTGTGTGTGTGTGTGTGTGTGTGTGTTTCCAACTTCTAGTGAGCCCTGAAAAAACAATCTACAATTCTGAATGCACTAAATATAATGAAGATAAGGCTAATTGGGCGTTTTTCAATCACATTTTGACAGCAGGTTCGTCTTTTCTAAATTTCAATCAAAATACAGTGTTAGAGGAAGGTTTGGAAAATTGTTATTATGAATTAAGAAAACTTATACTTAAGGCTGCAGATTCTGCAATCCCAAAAGTCAAATTAAAGAATCATCCAAAGAAAGCGTCAAACCCTTGGTGGAATATTGCGTGTGAAGTCGCCGTGGGTGCGAAAACTAAGGCCTTCAAAAGCTGGATGATAAGCCGTCATACGCAGCCTAAAAGTAGAGTGGAACAGTTACACGCTGAGTACAAAAAAGCTAACACCAATAGTAACAAAGTTGTTGCTTTTACAAAGCAGCAATATTACAAAAACTTAGTCATCAACTGTTCCAAACACCCAAACGATAGCGCTTTACTTTGGAAAGAAATTAGAAAATCTAAAGGTTCTTTTCATCTCCCAGATCCTGTTTTGATTGAAAACGATAAAATCTATAAAACAAACGAGGAGAAAGTTGAATTATTTGCTGACACTTTCGCAGCAATGAGTCAGACTGAACATCTGCCTAAAGAAGAGCAAGAACGAAGAAGAACTATTGAAAACGAAGGGAGAAACATTGAACCACATGACAATGACAACACGTTATATATTAATAAAAATCTAACAATGGAGGAGCTTCTGTACTCACTTCGCCGTCTAAAATCTGGTAAAATTGCGACAGGATTTGATCCCATTTCTTACAACATGATAAAGCATTTTCCACAATGCTTTTTGAAAAAATTATTAGAGTTCTTCCAATTATGCTGGAATTCTGGAAAGCTGCCAATGGCTTGGAAGAAAGCAACAGTTGTACCTATCCATAAACAAGGAAAATCAAAAAGAAAATCTTCTAATTTTCGACCCATTTCTTTGACTCCTCACATTGGAAAACTTTTTGAGAGGATAATGAAATTCAGATTAGAACATTTCCTTGAAAAGAATGGGATTTTGCCAATATTTCAAGCTGGTTTCAGAAAAGGGAGGGGTGTCACTGATCATGTTAGTCTTTTAGCTTCACACGTCAAAAAAGCCTTGGCTAAGCGACACTCTACTTTAGCCACGTTTTTTGATATTCATAGAGCGTACGATTCTGTTTGGCATTTTAAATTATTGTCCAAGGCTCATGAAATTGGGATTAAAGGTCGTTTCCACATGTTTTTACAATCATTTTTATCTGGAAGAACGCTACAAGTAAAACTAAATGGTGTGCTGTCAAGTACAAGATATGTTAACATGGGTGTCCCTCAAGGAAGTGTCATTTCTCCAATCCTCTTCTCATTGATGCTTTATGATCTTAATCAGATTGACACGAAAGGGGCAACTTTAGCTGCTTATGCAGATGATATTGCAATGTGGAAAAATGTAAATTGTAATTTTACAAAAAACAAAATCAAGCGTAATAAAATTGTTGAACAGTTTCAATTTGCGGTCAGTAAACTTGTTAATTATTTGAATTCAAACGGTTTTAACTTATCAACGGACAAATCGGTTTTTATTATATTTACAAAGAAAAGTATCGATTTTGAAGGTAGGGACGCTGTAAAAGTACAAATAGGTGATTCTTCTATTTTCCCAAGTAAGCAAGTAAAATTTCTAGGCGTTATTTTTCACTATAAATTATTTTGGTGTAAACATATAAATCATCTCGTGGAAAAGGCAAGAAAGAAAATTGCGTTACTGCGAGTCCTAACTGGAATCCCTCTAATAAATTATGGATCTAATCTTATCCATGTCGCCTTAGGGACAGTTCGTTCGATTGTAAGTTATGGTCAAGAAGTATTTTTCACTGCACCAAAGACAGATTTACATAAGTTAACTAGTATTGATTCCTTAGCACTTAAAATTGCTTTGGGGCTTCCAAGATGGGCATCAATTGATATGACTTACAGAGAGGCAGGAGTTTTGCCTTTAAATGAACATAGGATGCTCTGTGCTTGTAGCTACTCAGCACGAGCAAGAACAGTCCCTAACTCAGTTACTTCTGAACTTGATGAAAGCACCTACGTTTCTAGAGAGATACGGAATAAAAAAGCATATACTTCATTGTCTGATTATGTATCTCCTCTTTTACATGCATGCAACTTTTCGCTTGACAACATTGTTAAAATGACCAAATACCCATTCCCCCTTTGGTTGATGA
>JAMYXO010004602.1:0-2500 GCA_033310375.1 Conus canariensis | reverse complement strand
GTGTCCACTGTCGCCACAGGCAATGCATCTTCAGGTGATGTTGCCACCGTGTCCACACACACACACACACACACACACACACACACACACACACACACACACACACACACACACACACACACACACACACACACACACAGATGTGTCAGTTGAACAAAAACAATTTCAGAATAACAGAAACATAATAAGATAGTTTACCTTACTCTTGCTTCATATGAAAATATTGCCTTTTTTGAAAGAACTGTAAGTACTTCACACCACAAAGAGTCTGAGAAGGTTGGTCATGAAAATAAAACATCAGCACAGTCCTTATTTCACACAGTCCTATGCAGGGACACACTGGTCTTGGCAGTTTCTTTAATAAACTGTAAAATTTGCTTTTGAAATGATATCCACAGTAAGTAATCCACACTGAAAACAATCTCTGAAAGTGATTTCTTCAAGTAAAAAAAAAAAAAGAATAATAGCAGTCTGTTTTTCACAAAGTCCTATGCCGGAACATACAGGATCTTGACTCTCTCTCTCTCTCTGGGAGCCATCTCCATCCTCGAGCAGTCCTCCCTCTCTCTCTCTCTCTCCCCTCTCTCTCTCTCTCTCTCTCTCTCTCTCTCTCTCTCTCTTCTCTCTCTCTCAGTCTCTGTCTGTCTGTCTGTCTGTCTCTCTCCTTGTCTCTGTTGTCTCTGTCTCTTTCTGTCTCTTTCTGACTGTCTGTCTGTCTCTGTCTGTCTGTCTGTCTCTCTCTCTCTCTCTCTCTCTCTCTCTCTCTCTCTGCCAATGCTGTGGGGGCCATCTCCATAGTCAGTCCTCTGCCTTTTAGCTCTCTCTCTCTCTCTCTCTCTCTCTCTCTCTCTCTCTCTCTCTCTCTCTCGCTCTCGGTCTCGGTCTCTCTTTATCTCTCTCTCTGTCTCGTCTCTCTCCCTGTCTCTCTCCTCTCTCTCTCTCTCTCTCTCTCTTTATCTCTCTCTCCGTCTGGTCTCTCTCCTGTCTCTCTCTCTCTCTCTCCTCTCTCTTCTCTCATCTCTCTCTCTCTTCCTCCTCTCTCTCTCTCTCTCTCTCTCTCTCTCTCTCTCTCTCTCTCCTCTCTCTCTCTCTCTCTTCTCACACGATCTGTCAAGACAGTGAAGAAATGGACCAAAGAAACGGTTGAGGAGCTGAACGGTTGTTTGGAGTGTACAGACTGGGATGTCTTTATTATTATTATTATTATTATTATTATGTCTTCCTGAATGACGACTCCCTTGACTCAGCAGCTGTGGTGATCTCTGACTACATCAATTTCTGTGTAGACATGATCATCGACAGCAAACAGGTCAAAATATACGGCAATGACAAACCGTGGGTCTCAAAACAGCTGAAAACACTGCTGAACCAACAGTGGAAAGCCCTCCAAGAGCACGATGACTCCATGACAAAGGCGGTCCAACACAAGATCGACAAGCAGATCCGGGAAGACAAAAGGCAGTTCAAGACCAAACTGGAGAACAACTTCAGATCCTGTGACTCCAAACAATACTGGAAAGGCATCGAAACGATCACTGGATACAAAGCAAAGAGGCCACTGCTGCAAGTTGATGAGGAATTTAAGCTTGCAGAAGAACTGAACGAGTTCTACACGCGATTTGACAAGCACGACCTCAAAGAGCAGCAGAAGCAAGCCATGGAGGAAGTCCTGACTCGTCCTTCACAACCAGTACAAATCAGGGAAGAGGAAGTCCGATGCTGCTTCAGGAAAGTCAGGACCCACACTGCAGCTGGTCCTGACTACATCAGCAGCAAGACCATCAAAGCCTCTAGTGATTCCCTGGCGCCTGTGTACTCACGCCTGTTCCAAAGATCTGTAGACGAGGGAACCATCCCCATCATCTGGAAGACCTCGATTATTGTTCCTGCCGCCAAGAAGCCTTCCCCCAAAGAACTGAATGACTACAGACCTGAGGCCCTGACTTCAGTACCATTCAAGTGTGCTGAAAAGATGATACTGCAGCTGCTGCGAGCAGCAACGGGTGTCAAGCAAGACCCTCTACAGTTCGCCTATTCAAAGAACAAGAACACAGGGGACGCCATCTTAACACCGCTGCATCACCTGCACAGTCACCTGGAGAAACCAAAGTCATACGCACGCCTCTTGTTCATCGACTTCAGCAGCGCATTCAACACCATCCAGCCCCATCTCATAGTTACAAAGCTCCGGAACATGTCAGTCAACGCTGTCCTGATCCAGTGGATCTTCAGATTTCTGACGGGAAGACCTCAACGAGTAAGGGTGGGCAAAGGGTGGGCAAAGCAGGAGCCCCACAGGGTTGCGTCTTATCACCAGTCCTGTTCACTCTCTACACCGCAGGCTGTCGCAGCGCCAAGACAGCGGACACCAACAGGCTGGAGAAGATAGCACGGACAGCAGCACGAGTGGTGAAGGCGAACGTTGCAACACCAACCACCATCTTTGAGCGTGCTGCCACCAAAAAGCTGATGGCTACCATGACAGACACCTCCCACCCAC
>JAMYXO010004601.1:7500-17129 GCA_033310375.1 Conus canariensis | reverse complement strand
TGCTCAGCGCATGGGCGACACAACGTAGGGACTACTCGAGCTTGGGGCTGGTCACAACAATGAACAGCTCCAACAGAATGGGGCTCGGGGCATTTCCTAGCGATGTGGCCTGGCTTCTTGCAGTTGAAACAAACTATGGTCGATCTAGGTCCTTCTGATCTCCTGTTCAGCTGCTGTGGTGCACCATCACTCTGTTGGGATCTCTGTGTGGGCTGGCTCCCTACTGTTTCGCGCCTATTACCCAGGTTGGGCTGGTTAACTGTTCGGTCTTGTCTCGCCTTCCTCCCCAGTCTTTTGGCCTCTGCTAAAACAGTAGCTTCCGTTGCAAGTTGTTCAACAGTTTTCGGGCATGTCTTCCGTACCTCGATCGTGAACTCCGGGGACAGCAGCTGGTAAAACTGTTCTTGGAAAAGCAGATCCTTTACATCCTCTGCCACACTCTCATCCTTGCCCGCTGCCGCACACCAGAGGGAAAACCACCGCTTCATCCTTCCAGCATCTGGCCAAAGTCTCAGCAGCGTCCTTCTTGATGCTCCTGAACTTTCCCGGTAGGCCTCAGCATCTAGCCTGAAGTGGCTTAACAGGGCGCCCCTTTATCTGATCATAGTCGCCTAACTCATCCGCGCTTAACCGCATCACTGCTTCTCTAGCCTTTCCTCTCAGTAGAGACATCAGACGTGTGGGCCATGAGGTCTCGCTCCACTTGCACATCTGGGCTACACGCTCAAATTGGGCGATGAAAGCGTCCACGTCGTCGTTCTCTCCCAACGGCTCAAGGTGGACATGCTTCGTTTCCTCCACCTCAATCAAACGTTTCCTATGCGCTGCTTCATCTAAGGCCTGCCTCTCCTGTATCAGTATCTCTCGCTCCCTTGCCTCTACCTTGGCTTGCCGTGTCTGAGCTTCTATTTCCCTTATCGCCGTTTCCTCCTCCATCTTCTTCATCTGCAGTTTCAATTCCATCTGTCTCGCTGCTTTCTCGTCTTCATCCTTCCGCTTTAACCTTTCCCTCTCCTCTTCGATCTTCTTCTGCTTCATCTCTAGTTCCCTCTGCCTAGCAGCTTTCTCCTCTTCTACTTCTCCTGCTTCATCTCTAGCTCCCTCTGCTTCATCTCTAGCTCCCTCTGCCTAGCAGCTTCCTCCTCTTCTATCTTCCTCTGCTGCATCTCTAGCTCCCTCTGCCTAGCAGCTTTCTCCTCTTCTATCTTCCTCTGCTGCATCTCTAGCTCCCTCTGCCTAGCAGCTTTCTCCTCTTCATCCCTCATCTTCTGCCTCACTTTCTCCTCCATCCGGAGCTCCAATTCTGCTTCTCTCGCCGTCTTCTCATCCTCATTACGTACTGAGTCTGTGACGAACTTGGCGAGGTCTCCCCCAGCTAAACCCATCGCCGCTCCCAACTTGGCAAACTTTGCATAAGCCCCCGTCCCCTGTTCTCGATCCACCCCTGCTCCCTGGTCACTAACCTTAGGTTTGGTATCCGCCACAGGGGCCTGTGGATCCATGACACTATCGGGGTCGTACTGCGGATGGGCTCGGGTGTGTTTAGACATAGGGTACCCCTACCACCACAGAGCTAGCAATGGACAGTATGCGATCTGAGCGCAACTGGAGGTTCCTGACTACGCACTAGCCCCGGAAACAACTCTGCACAAGTACACAATACTCTCAATGTGTCACGCACCAAGCATAACTCCACCCACACTTGTGTACCTCATACATATACCCCTATGGGCTCCAACCCATATAATACTACCAATGCACTGTCTGGTCACTGACTGAACCACGTGACACCGTGTGTCCACCGTCCACTGTGCATGCGCACCAGTTACCCACAGTCACAGGCCTCACTGTCTCTGGTAGGCCGCACCCACACGATCACAGTGCACTTGCACCCCGCAAGTCCATATGCACTCCCAGCACACCTTAGTGTCACAACCCTGCGCACCCTCGTGCTTCCCACACACAGTCACCTGGGCTTACTCTGCCCTTAATCCCCACAGGATATCCGAGCACACAGCGTGCACAGTCACGGCTGGGTACCACTCTACCTACTCACAGGGGTATACAACATGTAAGGGACACAAAAGACACCTGGTACCCTCCGGCACCTCACCTACACTGTGCGGTGTAATCACTCACACTTCCAACAACCACTCAATGTTTATTGACCATTCATACCTCACCCACACGGTAGCGCCAACCCATTCACACCAACACAAGTGCCCTGCCCAGTGCCAATGAAAACCTGCCTGAAGTGAACAGGGACACTACGTACCACCTCCCAGGGCACTGGTACGCTCCCACCAACCTCCCACTTACATTTCACACAACGTACACACCGGACACAACACCCCCCCCCCCCCTACCTCCCTTCTAGCTACCTATCACCTACCCAGAACCACCTAAGTACCCCGCATCTCCACCAAAGTGTCACGGTCGCTAAGCCGGACGGCCCTACCACCCTTACCCACGCCTATCACACACTAGGTCAGACAACACAGCACACTAACACAGTTTTACAATCACGCACGCTTCTTTATTTCACACACACTCCATGGCGCCACCACTCACGCACATCCACAACTGCACACAAGTATCCCAATTCCCGCTGACTCACCCTACTCTACTATAATGACCTGGAAGACCCTAACCTAACCTGAAACACCAGTTGCGGTATATCACTGTGACCTGGGGACACAGCGATAGCCCGCACACGTGGTGACTAAACTACTAGGGACAAGGATTTACCAAAGGGACTCTAAATCCTCAACTACTGCTACCACCCACACCTCTCCCCAGGTACTCACCCTTCTCTTTTAACCCGGGACCACTACCAAACTGGTCGCTGCGTCCCTAAGGGAGCAACGACAAGTACCCTACACTGAACCGGCCACTACGTCCTAAAAGGAGGCAGTAGCTAACACCCCTAACCCTACTGCCTAACGCTAACACCCCTTCTATCACAAACATGGGACAACCCATCCCGGCCCGGAAAGCTCCAGTCCTCGGCGCTGTACGTGGCCCCTCACAGGCTGACACCTCCCCGGAAGACTCTGCACCCCGGCGCTGACCGTGGCTCCTCCGCGGGCCGACACCCTCCCCGAAGACTCTGCACCCCGGCGCTGACCGTGGCTTCCCGCAGTCTGACTCCTCCCTGCGATGGGCACGTCACCCAACGTACACACACCAGACGCCCTCTCGACGGGTCCGGGGCTCGTAGGACGCCTCCTCCTCTGAAGGCCCCGCCGGACACCAAGGGTGGAAAAGGCCTGGTGCAGCGCCCTCTCACAGGACGCCTAAACCGGGACGAGGAACCAGTGCCGGAGAACTCCCGGAAGAGTACCGGTAGCTGGAGGAGAGCTGCCCCACAGAAGACAGACGGCCTGGGTGGTCTCCCTCTCCCGGGAAAACAACAGGTACTGGAAAGCGCCGCTCACCTGCCGGCACGCGGCAGTAGACTGCGGTGATCTGGCCCCAGCCTCAGGACGGAACAGGATACCTGCTGACACAACTGTAGGCCCCTACTGTAATGTTGCTACTACCCGAGTCATCAAGGCACACAGGCTACTTGGTAAAGCTTTAACTCTCCATCTCCCTTGCCTACTTCCCACTCGGGCATGAGAGTGACCCCATGAATTTCGAACACATCCCCCAACCCATTACTCACTTTGGGGTTATCAGACCCATTTCATGCCAACCCTTACAACAGCAGCAAAACAATATTCTCTCTGAGCCAATCCACGCTATTACATATGAAATTATGAATCACACCCAAATCTCGGAAAAGAAAAGAAAACTAAGCGATCCCAATGCGGACTTCACGGGTCCCCTTAGGACATACTAAATAATCTAGGAAATGGGCAATTTCACAAGGAAACGTCTCCACACAATAACCAGTAGTAATACACATCTCTCAGAGAAAAAACTTATCAATTTCATCGGTTTACAGTTCCAGCATGTTCACACAAGAGAATCGGCTCGCAGCCACAATCCTTCACATTATTACCCCTCTTTGCACTGTCAGTTACAACCATATATCAAAAACATGATTTGTTCGCCAAAATTTCCATCCAGCACCTCACTCTCAGGTCATCTATTGTCAGATAACCCAGTGGTTAATCTTTGTTATGCCAACACAACCACACTTCATACAATATTACATGCTGCACATCATCCGTTTTTATCCTATCAACTGCTAAGCTACCCGTCTTAAACTTTACCTTTCCCTTCTTTCCGACTACTAAAATTCATAATGGGACTGTCTCCCCACAACCTAAGATATCTTTCTCCAACCCCGTTCTGTCACAAACCCATACATCCCTGCATGTGTGACGACTCATTTGCTTTAAAAAAAACTTCTAACCATATGGACTCACTGTCCTGTACCAAATGCGTACGCCACAGATACAGTCTGCACGCGCACGACACCCGCGTCGAGAACCATGACTCGTGACGAAAGTGACGAGACACCAATATAAGTTAAATAGTCACGACCGTACTCCAGTATAAACCACTCGACCACAAATTGGCCTTAGCCCTACTACACAGTTAACCGATTCCAATGCTGTGCAGGTCAACTCCAGAATCGCTAATCAATTTCAACGAACTCCTACTATTTACAATTGAGATTGAGCACAATCATCAAACCCCTCTATGATTCACGCAGACACATCTGCACCTGACTCATATTATGATCCTCAACCAAATGCAACCTCGTACTACCCTCTTATTGAACCCACTGACATTACCATGAACTAACCACAAACAATATCTACATCACTGTCCATCAACGGTCATTATATTGAACCCACATTGTCTAGCCAAACTGTCCTGAGAAAATCGAACTCAGGAACCACTATGTACATTACTTACAAAAATATACAGGAAAAAGGTGACAACTCAAACCGGCTGACAACAAATTTCAATCACGGAACCAAGACGACATCATACCAGACAACCAGTATACACAACGAACACAATACAACTAATCGCAACAGGAGACAACTACAGTTCAACTCGCCACAATACAAGACAACACGACGAACCAAAACACCACGAACCTAACAAATCACCAACCTGGACAGACAGACGATCAACCACACCAGTTCTGCAACTGGCTGACAGTGGCTGCCAACAAGGACGACACCGACTCAGCACAGGCCAAGGGCACCCAACCCCGACGAGGACCTGGCACTAACTATGACTCGAAGTCACTCTTCAAAACTAACGGCGCTGCCGCCGCACCTACAAGGTGTACGTCCACTCCGCCGAACACCAGGGACCGAAGTGAAGCTACCCCAACGCATTCCGCCCTGGTCGGAATCAAGCGAACTCTACTCACCACACAAAACAACGATTGGTCAGAGCAGTGCATCCCTCCGCAGAGCTGACACGCCTGACCAACGGACTAGTTGTTGCTCGTGCAACAACACGACAATTTACCACAACTCACAGACTTTACAACACAACAACAGCCGATATCCTGCCCGCCTTCTCTGGTGTAGAACCAAAGTAACAAAAGGGTAACAATCGGGAACGAAACCAACCTCCCGCTTCCATTCCATTCCTTCAATAAGTGAAGACTGGAATGAAAGAATATTGTATGTCCTATTTCCCCAGCCCCCCTACCTAGCCTAACCTTACTACCTAACCCTGAGGAACTTAACCTAAGTCTAGCTAACTAAACCCCAACCTCACATACGCGCGAGCGCGCGCGCGCACGCTCTCTATCTTGAACCACCATTACTCTTAAACACATGGACATACTGATTTAGTACCGCCGATCGGTGACATACTGTGCTCGTAGAGTTGGATGCCAGAGGTAAGAAAAACTGGATTACGAATGTAAGGCTGAAACTGTACGAATACGGCTTTGGTTTTGTATGGGAGAATCAGGGTATCGGTGATACAAATGCTTTCATTCGTGTTTTTCGGCAAACACTGATCGATTGCAGTTGGCAGAGATGGAACTCACATGTTGAAGATCGCAGTAGATTTGATATTTACAGAATGTTACATCCTATGCATTGTGTACCAAAGTATTTGTCCATGGATATTGACAGACATTTGAAATATATCATGACCATGTTCAGATTTGGTATTTCGGATGTCTATGCACATTCTCAGCGTTATAGCAATTTAAAAGATTGTGTAAGTACTTGTCCATTTTGTAAGGAATCACAAGAAAATGAAGTTCATTTTGTCCTTTACTGTCCTGAATTAAGTGATCTAAGACAACAGTGTATTTCAGCTAAATACTTCTGACATCCTTCATTCTTCAAATTGATTTTGTTAATGACGTCGACAAATGATAAAACAGTGAAACAGCGGGCTGCGTATTTGTACAGAAGATTTAAACGAAGAAGTTCTGTAATATCTTAGTTTGTTAACCTTCCCGATTGGTAATGTATTGTACAAGGCTATTTTTGGTAATGGATTATGCAACGTTATTTTGCGTGTATCCCCCTTCTAAGGAGCCAAGGCCTTTACGAATAAACATTTTTGTCTTGTCTTGTCTTGTCTTGTCTTTCTACCTCTCTCTCTGTCTCTCTGTCTCTCTGTCTCTCTGTCTCTCTCTGTCTCTCTCTCTCTCTATCTTTCTCCATCTCTCTCTATCTCTCTCTATCTCCCTCTATCTCTCTCTCTATCTCTCTCTACCTCTATCTCTCTCTATCTCTCTATCTATCTCTGTCTCTGTCTGTCTCTGTCTGTCTCTGTCTGTCTCTGTCTCTGTCTGTCTCTCTCTGTCTCTCTGTCTCTCTGTCTCTCTCTCTCTCTCTCTCTCTCTCTCTCTCTCTCAGTGCCTGTCTGCAGAGCATGGCAGCAGAACACACACACACACACACACACACACACACACACACACACACACACACACACACACACACACACACACACACACACAGGCACACAAACAGACAGACAGATAGACAGACAAATGGACAGTCAGTCGACAGAATGAGAGGGGGAGAGAGAGAGCCAGAGAGTGACAGAGTGAGACAGAAAGAGACAGTGAGAGAGGGAGAGGGAGGGGGAGAAAGACAGAGGGAGAGAGAGGTGGGCGGAAGAGAGAGAGATGGGAGAGGGGGGAGAAAGAAGGGAGAGAGAGAGGGGGGGGGAAGAGAGACACGAGAGAGGAGGGGGGAGAGAGAGAGAGAGAGACAGAGACAGAGACAGAGACAGAGACAGAGACAGAGAGACAGAGAGAGAGAGAGAGATGAGAAGAGAAAGAAGGGGGAGCAGAGAGAGATGGATGGAGAGACGGAGAGGAGAGAGAGAGAGAGAGAGAGAGAGAGAGAGAGAGACAGAGAGAGACAGAGAGAGAGAACACTGAACACTGAACACTGAAATGTTTAATGATCAGGCCATTGGCCCATATCATGGAGTGTCAACATGACTTTGTGGTTATTAGGTTACAAATATGTATATGCAAAATGTTTAACAAATACAATCAGTTTAAGATATCTAATTCGCTATAATACTGAGTGACGATATGAAGCAGTAACAAAACAACAAGAACATGATGATTGTAGTAATGAAGAAGAAGAAGAAGAAGAAGAAAAAGACGACTAGTAATCATCCTCATCATTGTCATTATCAACATCATCATCATCATCATCATCACAACATTACAACTACTACTAGTACTACCACTACTACCACCACCCTTACTACTACTGCCACCACCACTAGCATTACTACTATTACAACCACCAATGCCATATATGCAAATACTACTGTAATAACTGTAATATTTGCTAATAACTCTACTGATAAGAAGCATTATAGCCCTATAATCCAGCCATCAAAAAAAGTTACAGTAAGTCAATATATAATTTGCGTATTTTGAATGCTTTTTCAAGGTACACAGACAGCCTTGTATTTAATGAATTGTTTTCAGATGAAAGGAGCATCGTAAGTTTGAACAAAGATGGCTGACTAAAATATTTAGAAGGAATATACTGTTGCCTTAAGTCCTTATATAAGGGGCATTGTAAAACAAAGTGCACTTCATTCTCAGTTAGGTCGATACAAAAAGGACAAGACAGATCATCTTCATTCAAATTTCTTCGAAAACGGAACTTGTGTACTTTTAGTGGAGATACTCCAAGTCTTAATCTAATCAAATTTATTCTGGCCTTCAAGTGATGTACATTAATCAGATAAGGAGATAGTGCTAATTCACTCTTAAACGTTCTACAGAATTGAAAACGTTCACTTTGCAATGTGTCTGTGGACCACTTCTGTTTAAATTCGTTGATAATGGTAGTTTTTAGTGAACAGATAAATATTTTTATGTTTCCCACTCCTTGATTTTCCCATACCTCGCCAAACCCATACCTATAAAGGAAAAAACATATTGTAGAAGCCCATGTGTTTTTATTATTATTATGATAATGTAGCAACATTTGATAAGCTTTGTATGGTAAACGATGGCTGGGCATTTGCAAAATTCTTAACCAGTATTTGATAGTCCTGATCTGGAAATTGACTTGCAATGGGTAACGTCCCAGCTCCCCGTAAACCATCAAATTTGGTGTTCTTACGCTAACGTTTAGGAATCTTTTCAATGCAAAGAGATGAATCTTTTCCAAAATATCAACATTGCTCATTAGACCCCACACCTCAGCACCATAACTAAGTATGGGCTGGATCTGGGCATCAAACAGCTTGAAAAATATAACTGGGGACTTTTCACCTAGAGACCATAGAAGCCTGAAAATTTGTATCACTTTACGTTTAGCCTTGCTAGCCATATCATTAAAACTGTGCGTAAAGGACAACCTTGTAGAAAGAATAATTCCTAGGTATCTGTACATATTCAACACAGTCATCTTGGAATGACCATACAACCATTGCTCTTTATCTGATAGATAACCACCATTTCTAAATACCACTACATTTGATTTACTTAGATTAACAGTTAAACCAAGCTTTATTGCCGTATCGTGTAAAGTATTTAACTGATGTTGAAGCCCCACAACAGAGTCGGAGAATAAAATTATGTCATCTGCAAACATCAAAATAACAAGTTCTAAGAAATCTGGTAAGAGCTGAAGCCCGTGTTTCCCTTTTCTAATTATTTCTTCTGCTAACTCATTAATGAATATGGAGAACAGAACTGGACTGCAAATTTCCCCTTGCTTCAACCCAATTGGACAGCTAAATGCTTCACCTAATCTGTTGCAATTTCTCACTCTTGCTTTGACTACATTATACATGCTAGTTAAAGCTCGATACATTTTCCCATCAATTCCTTTTTTCTTCAAAACAGACCATAAATTATTACGTATAACC
Source organism: Conus canariensis (assembly GCA_033310375.1). NCBI lineage: Eukaryota > Metazoa > Mollusca > Gastropoda > Neogastropoda > Conidae > Conus > Conus canariensis. The sequence goes on along the minus strand of JAMYXO010004601.1, from coordinate 7,832 downwards.
GAGTCAAAAGCTTTCTTAAAGTCAATAAATGCAACATACAGTTTCTTATGCAATAATAATTGTTTTTGAATGAAAGAGTATAATGTAAATATATGGTCAATTGTACTATAATTTTTTCCTAAAGCCAGCTTGACAATCATTGATAACGTTATGTTCCTCTATCCACTTTGTTAACCTAGCGTTTAGTATATGGCTGTACATTTTGCTGCAGATGTTCAGTAGGGAAATTCCCCTATAGTTATCTGGTAAATTAGTGTCACCCTTTTTAAAGAGTGGTTGTATTATTGCTTCTGTCCACTGTAAAGGATACTTCCCCAAAGCAAATAAGACAT
>JAMYXO010004600.1:0-17130 GCA_033310375.1 Conus canariensis | reverse complement strand
CCGCCGGCGCGCCACACAAACCCCACCCCCACAACCCCCACTCACATCAACAAACACACACCCCCCCACAACCCCCCACCACCCCACACACACACACACAAGTTTTCGAGTAGGCGCGCTTTTACGCGCCAAAAAAAAAACACTTTGGACCCCACCACACCCACAAAAACCCCACACACACCACACACACCCCCCACACAAACACCCCACACACACACACCACCAAACCCCCCACACACAAGTTCGATAGGGCGGCGCATCTGCGCTAAAAAAAACCCCCCAGGCCCACCCACACTCACTCCCACACCCCACAACACCCCCCAACACCCACAAACCCCAACACACACCCCCACACCCCCCACACCACCCCTTTTCAGACACATTCAGCACTCACCCCCCAAAAACATGTATGGGCCCCTGGAAAACCCCACACACACAACCCCAACCCCAAACCCCACCCCCAACCCCACCACACCCCACACCCACCCCCACACCCACTTCTGAATAAAATAGCGTACTTCCCCACCGACTCTTATCTGATTGCAGGTGAACAAGAAATGAAAAAAAACAATAAACCTATTGGCTATGCAGCGGCAGGACTCAGCATAGAATACGATAGCAAACTATTTTTCTGTGGATAACGTTTTGGGACTGGCCCTAACATTCGCTTGGGGGCACTTTCACGATGTTAAGGACATTTCCCTTTTCTGCGGGGTGGCGGGGTGTTTTCACAGTTTGTGTACTTGACTCTGTGTGCCGTTTATTTACTCTGTCAAATTTTTTTTGGTAAAGGTCTATCGTTTTTCTCGTCTGTCTTCTGTCTTTGTTAGTCTCTGTTTTTCGTCTTCTCAGTGTTAAAATTTTACTTTTTACTTGCTGTTTTTGGGCCCGTTTGTCTAATCTTTGTCTATTTTCGTTGCTCTAGTTGTCCTCTGTCTGTCTGTTGTTTTTCTGTCCTTTTGTCTGTCCGGTCTCTCTCCCCTGTTTGGGGGCCGTGCGCACTTTTTTTTTTTTGTTGTTGCGCGTTTTTATTTTAAACCTTGAAATAACTATTAGTTTTGTTGGGTTTTTTTTGTCGGGTTTGATGGGGGGCCTTTTTTTTCTATCCTGGGAAAAAAGGGTACCAACGGCAGTTGTGGGGGGGCCCCAAAAAACCTGTGTAATCCCCCCCCCGCCCCCATTCCCGATCCCCCCCTGCCAACCCACCATCTCCCCCTGGGCGGGGAAACCCCCCCCCCAAACAAACCTGTAATCCCCCCCCCCCCTCCCCCCCCCCCCCCCCCCCCCTCCCCCCCCCTTCCCCCCCCCCCAACCCCCTCTCCCCGGGCCCACCTTTCTAATGAGCAAAAAAAATTTTCGTAATAGAAGGGAAGATTTTTTTTTTTTGTTTTTTTGGGGGGTCGCCCCCTTTTTTTTAAAACGTTAAAGGGGGGGGTTAATTATGACACATGCTCCTTTCGTCTTTTTGTTCCCCGACCCCTTCCTTGGAAAAATTTCCCTTTTCCAGGTTCTCTACCTGCTTCCCTTTTGCCACCCCAAAAAAACACGTTCATAAAACTGGCGGGTGGGAAAAATGTGCTGTCAGGGCAGTGAGAATCCTCCCCCCCCCCCCCCCCCCCCCTTTTTCCCCCCCCTTTCCCCCCCCCGGCCCCCCCTCCCCCCCCTTCTCACCTTCTTTTTTTCCCTCCCTTCCTTTTTTCCCATCTTTTTAAAATTCTTTCCCCCAAAAATTTTTTCCCCTTTTTTTCCCCAAAAAAAGCCTTGCGCTTTGGGAAAGGCAAAAAAAAAAACATTTTGGGGGATGGGCGGTATTTCTTCCCCTTCCCCCTTTTCAAAACCAAAAAATAAAAAGGGTTTTTTTGGGGGAAAACAAAAACCACCTTTTGTGTGTGATGTGTTTAAACGCCCCTTTTATTGGAGAGAGGGGGGGGGAAGTGATAAAGGGATTTTTGGTGATGATGGAAAACGGACGGGAATAAGTTTTGGGTTTTATATAAAGATAGGGGTTTTTATATGTTTAAAAGCCCTGTTTGAATGTTTCTTATAAAGATTTGATTTGAAAAAAGAGAGGGATGGGGTTAAAAAATTTTGGGGAAAAAAAAAGGGGAAGAAGAAAAGAAGGGGGAAAAAAAGAAGAAGAAGAAGAAAAAGAAAAGGGGAAAAGAAAGAAGGGGGGGGGGGAAGGGGGGGGAAAGGAAGAAAAAAAGGAAAGGGGGGAAAGGAAAAAAAAAGGAGAAAAAGGAAAAGGGAAAGAGAAAGAAGGAGAAAAAAGAAGAAGAAGGAAGAAAAGGAAAAAAAAACCCCATTTACACCAAATTTTAAAAATTAAATTTTTTTAGCTTTTACTGGGGAAAAAAAAAAAAATGGGGCCCGGGAGCGGAATAAAAACAAAAGGCCTTTTTTGGAAAACAGCCCCCCTGCCCGGGCAAGGTTTAAAAAGCCCTCTAAAAATTCAAAACCGAACCCTTTCTAAATCCGTCGGGGGAAAAAAAAAAAACTCTTTTTTTATCCCCAAAAAATATCACTTTTTTACTAAATTTTTTTTTTCTCAGATTGAATTTTCAACTGTTTAAAGCTGTATTTTGTTTTGGGTATTTTGAGTTTTGTCCCATTAATTTGGGGTTTTATGCAGGGGATTGAATAAAAAAAAAACCCTTCCCCCCCTTTTTTGGGCCCCCAAGATGGGGGTTCTTATTTCACGGGGACCCTTTTTGAAAAACCCCCATATTCTGCCATTTTTTAGTCTTACAAATTGTTACATATCTATAAAAGTTGGGGTTTTGGAAACTTCAGACCCGGCTTACTTCTGGAGAAATTTTTACGAAAAGATGCGGCAAAAGGCCCCCTGTTGCGATAAAAAGGGAAGTATGTTGAAAGAAAAAACCCCAAAAAAAAAAACAAAAAAAAAAAAAAAAAGAAGCAAAAAAAAAAAGAAAACCCCACCTTTCCTGGCCCTTTGTTTTTTTTTACAATCACAGTAAGGGGGATTTCAGGGTTTTGTTTTTTTGGAAAAAAACTGACTTTTTTTTTCCCTCTACTTTTTTTTGTTAAAAAAAAAAACCGGTCCGTTTTTTTGGGCCTTAATTTTTTTGGGGACAAAACACCACACACCCCCACACTCCCCCACCCCCCAAAACACAAACACAACCCCCCACCCCCACACACAAAACCCCCCACCCCACACAGGGGCGGGGCCCCCCACACGGTTAAAAAAACCCCCCCCCCCCCCCCCCCCCTCAATGTGTAAGGAAGGGGAAAAACCACACAACACACACCCCAACCCCACACACCACCACACCCAAAAACCCACCAAACACCAAAAAACCCACAACCCCACAACACCCCACAAAAATATTGAGTCTGGTCTGAAAGATGGGGGGGTTTTTCCACGGAACGAAATTTAAATCCGAACTCCTTTTTTTCTTTAAAAAGGATTTTTCCCCCTTGTTTTTTTTTTTTTTCTTTTTTTCTTCCCCCCCCCCCCCCCCCCCCCCCCCCCCCCCCCCCCCCCCCCCCCCCCTCCCCCCCCCCCCCCCCCCCCCCCCCCCCCCCCCCCCCCCCCCCCCCCCCCCCCCCCTTTTTTTTTTTTTTCCTTTTTTGCCTGTCTGTCTCTTTTTTTAGGGGCTATTTTTGTAATAAAATTTTTCTGGGGGGGGACGGCGCGAGGGGCCTAGCTCTGAAAAAACTGTTTCGAATAGGTAAGAGATTTCTGACGCCGGGCTGCGTTTTTTTGACCCCTGAGGGTTTTGGGGGGACTGTTTCTTGCCTTTTTTTTTTTTCCCCTCCACAGTGGGCAAAAAAAGGGGGGGGGGAAAGGAAAAAAAAACATCCCCCCCCCGGGACGTGATGGTACAGCACGGCTCCTAAAGCAGGGGGGAAAAACCACTATCTGTCTGCGTCTGTCTGTCCTTTTTGTTCCCCCCCCCCCCCCCTCCTCCCCCCATGCCCCACCCCCTTTTCTACTCTATCTCAGTTTTGCCCCCCCCACTTTTTTTTTTTTTTTCAAATTTTGCTTTTCTTTGATGTATCTATTCTCGTGCCAAAAGTTCGGATTTTTTTTTTTTAAAAAAATTCTCGGTTTTAGGGGGGTGAAAAAATCTCTTGTTGCAAAATGGGGGCGTTTTATTTTCTTCGAAAATTGTTCGGTTTTTTTAAGTCTTGTTCCCTTTTTTTTTTTTTTTCTTCCCCTGTTCCCATTTTTTTCTCAGTTTTTTTTTTCACCATCTGCAATTTTGTTTTTTCTTTCCCTCCTATCTCTGAATTCACGCTAAAAAATTTTAAGAATTTTTTTTTTCCAAAGTGAAAAATCTCGTCTTTTCTACACTTCGTGTTGTAATTGGGGGGGTTTTTCGTTTCTTTTCTGTTTTCCAAGTTGGCTTCCTTCTTCTTTGTTTTTTTTTTGCTGTTGTTTGGAGAGTGGGTTTTTTTTTTTTTTTTTTTTTTTTTTTGTTTTTTTTTGTTGTTGTTTTTGGCCCTCAAAAAAAAAATCCGTTTTTTATTTTTTACCTCACGAAGCACCAAACGAGGAAAAATTGTCTTTTTCAGCTGTCGCGGCTTTTGACTGTAAGAGTCCTGGGGCCCCCAAACCCCCTAAATAAACCAAAGCTTTGTCACGTGGGGGCTATCCAAACGTCTTTTTGTCAAGGGTCGCTTTTTCCCAAAAACCCTTTTTGTTAAAAAGCCCCGACTATCCAAGTCTTTGTCACAGGGGCCTGCTATCCAAAAGTCTTTGTCCCTGCTTAAATTTAAAAAGTCTTTGTCAAAAGCCTGACTTCCTAACGTCTTTTTTCAAGCTTACTTATTAACGTCTTTGTCTAGCCTGGGGAAAAACCAAACGTCTTTGTCCAGCTTTACTTTTCCAAAACGTCTTTTTGTCACGCTTATATCTTAAAAACGTTTTTTGTACAGCCGGGGACTATCCTAAAGTCTTTTTCACAGCCGACTATCCTAACGCTTTTTTCCCAAGCCTACTATCCTAACGTTTTTTTGTCATGTTTTAACTTTTCCAAAAAGGTTTTTTTTGTCACCCACTATCCCTAACGTCTTGTCACAGCTTCTACACCTAACGTCTTTGCCCAACACCCAGGGGAAATCCAAACGCTTTTTTTTAACCCCTTTATATCCAACGTTTTTTTCACAACCTGCTTTTTTTAACTTTTCCTTTCATGGTTTGACTACCAAAAAATGTCCTTTTTCACAGGGGTTTTTACAATCTAACGCTTGCAGGGGGCCTGACTACCTTTAAAAATTCCCCCCCCCACTCAGTTTTCTCCTTCTCTCTCCTCTTCTTTCCCTCCTCTTTCCCCTCTCCTCTCCTCTCTCTTTTCCCCTTCACTCTTTTCGGCTTCCATCCAAGGGTGCTGCTTCCGCCCCCCCTTTCAATCCCCGGGGGCCCGGGGGCAAATCCATAGGGGCGGTAGTGTAAAACTTTTAAATAGACAACCCACCGGGGGGGAAAAAAAAAAAATCCCATTGCTGCCGTTTTTCGGTTTAGTTTTTCCCATTTGTTCCCCTGTTCGTTTCCAAAAACAACGAAGGTTAAACCATTATAAGCCCCCTGGCGTGGAGTTAAGCTTTTCCCTCCGAGAGTGCCCACTATTCGAGTTTTTCCCCCCCTGAGATGCCATACGTTCCGTTCAACAACCCAACCCCGTGATTTGGCCCAAAATATCGGTCCCCTGGCAGAATCAAACCAAGGCCGGGGAGGGAGAGGCAACCAAACTGGGTCCCCCATGAAGCGGGGGCAGGAAGGGGGACACAGAGTTGGAGACATTTTTTTAAACATGGCCGATGAGGGGTAAATGAGGAGATGGGATGAGCTAAAGGATTTTCTGAGAGGGGGGACAGGAGGGCTTTTTGGCTCACGTTTTTACTTTCGGAAAAAAATTTTTCCAGCGTAATTTCAGGTCCGGGGGATTACGGCGAGTCGTCTTTTTGGGTTTTTCCGAATTTAGAGATCCCAAAGGGGGACCAAGGAAAAAAAATACTTTTTATTTTTTTTTTTTTTTAATTTTTTTTTTTTTCAAAGGAATTTTTACGAATCATTGAATCGTTTTCGTGAGCTTTTTTTTTGTTTTTTTTTTTTGGAAAAGTTTTAAAAAAACAATTCTTTCTTTTCTGTGAATGTAGGCCACCCAAAAGGGGAGACATTATGTGTAAAAACCAAACACTGCTAAAAGGGTAGGAAAGTGCAGAAGGGATTACAGCTATTTAAAAAAAAAAACCCGTTTTGGCTTTAAAATTTTTGGGGACACAAAACCCTTTGTGTACTGCCGTGTTGGTTTGGGTTTTTTGGGAGGGGGGGGGGGGGGGGGAGGGGGGGTGGGGGAAAGGGGAAGGTTGGGATTTGAGGGGGGGAGAGGGGGGGGAGGGGGGGGGGGGGGGGGGGGGGGGGGGGGAGGGGAAAAACACATGAGCTTGGATGTGGTTGAAAAAATGCGATGGGAGAAAAAAAAGGGGAATGAGCATAACCGATATCCTGTTCCTTTTGGCCTTTTTTCGTCCTTTCACCCAAAATCTCTCCCCCCCCCCCAACCTTTCAGTCCCACCCACCCTTCCCACAGAGTTAACCCCAGACACCGGCCTTCCCCTTTTATTCCTTTTTTTTTTTTCTTTTTTCCTCTTTCTTTTTTTCTTCTCTCCTTTTCTCCCCTCTCCTCCTTCTCTCCTCTCTCTCTTTCTCTTCCGCAGTGTTTCTCTCCCTTCGGTTGTGAAGTTTTTTGCGCTGTTCTTCAAAAAAGGGGGTAAATTCATTGGTTTCATTCTCCCATTTTTCATCTTTGAGCCCATTTTCTGTTACCTTCCTCTTTTCTGTTGGCGCCCCCCCCCCCACACTCTGTCGTCTGTCTGTCTGTCTGTGCCCCCTTTTCTCTCTCTTCTCCCACCCTTTTTTTTTTTTTTCTTTTTTTTTTTTTCCTCAAAACACTTTGGGCACTTTTCCCTTTTTTTTTCCCCTTTTCTCTCTCTCTCCCCTTTTTTCCTAACGAAACCAAAATGAAAGGAAAAGGAGGAAGGGGGGGAACAGAGAAAGGAAAAGAAAAAAACTCGGAAAGTGGGGTGGGGCTTTTTTTAAGCTTTTTGAAAGAGTGCGGGAAAAAAAAAAAAAAAACCCCCAAACAAAAAACAAAAAAACAAAAAAAAAAAAAAAAAAATGACGTTTTTTGTTAAGGAGTGTTTATTTTTGGGGGCAGAAGGAAGGGGGAAAAAATTTCCCGAAACCCCAAAGTTCCCTTTTTTGGGGGGGGGTGGGGGGGGTTTTTTTCCCGGGGGGGGGTTCTCCAAAGGGGGGTCTTAGGGGGGGTTTTTTTTATTTTTTCCCCCATCCCCTTTAAAATCTTTTTTGGCCCCTTTTTTTTAATTCTTTTTGTAAATTGTCCCCCCCACCCAAGCTTCCCCCTGCCTGCCCGGCCCCCCCTGTTTTCCCCCCCTCCCACCCCCCCCCCCCACCCCCCCCCCCCCAACACCCACCCCCCCTTTCCCCCCCAAAACCCCCTTTGTAAAAAATAAAACTCCCCCCCAACTTCTCCTCTCTCTTTTCTCTCCTCTCTCTCCCCTTTCCCCTAAAACCGGTTTTAACCCAAAAAAACCACCTTTTATTAGGGGATTCTCTTACCCCGGGGCACGGAAAAAAAAACTTTCAGAAAAAAAGGGGAAAACACGAAAAAAAAAAACGTAAAGGGAAATTTGGGGGTGCCCAAAAAAGAGTTTTTTTTCAAAGCGGGGTTTTCCGAAAACCCAAAAAGTTGCGGGGGCAAAAAAAACAAAAAAAAACAAAAAAAACAAAAAAAACAACAAAAAAAAACAAAAAAAAAAAAACCCAAAAAAAAAACAAAACAAAAAAAAAAAAAACAAAAAAACTTGACAAAATCTTTTCTGCCTTCAAAAGGAGTTTTTAACTATTTTTTTGGGGGGGCAGGCAAAAAGGGAAAAGGGGAAATAATCACTAAAAAACCAAAAAAAGTTTTCCCTGTTTGAATTTTTTTTAACCCAAAAGAAAACATTCAAAAAAATAAAAATTGAAAATTTTTAAACGAGAAAAAAAATTTTTAAAATTTAGCCACTGGGTTTGGGTTTGGGGGGGGTTTTTCGTTTTTGGGTTTAGCTTTTTCCTTCGCTTTTTCGCTTTTTTTTTTCTAAATAAAAAAGGGAATTTTATTTGGGGTTTACAAAAATCGCCCGAATTCTGAAAAAAAACTGCCCTTCGTTATTTTTTGGTAGGGGGAGGGGGCCTTTTTTGGGAAAATTAAAATTTGGTTTCGTTTTGGAGGTTGGGGCATTTGGGTGGGGGCCCAAAGGTTTTTCCCAAAAGTTGGGTTTAAATTGGGGGGTCTGGGTCTTTTTCCCGTTTCCAACTTGCCGCTGTTTTTTCTTTTTTTTTTGAGGGGGTTTCGCTTTTTTGGGTTTTCCCCCCCTTCGTGGGAAAATTTTCTTTTGGCCTAAATCTTTCTCACGGGGCCCCCCCCAGTGGGAAGGGGGGTTTTAAAAACGGGGCGGCAGGGTTTTTCCCTGTCCCAATTTTGGCGGGGGGGGGGAAAGGGTTGAATTGGGGAAAAATCAAATTTTTTTTCCCCAAAACTTTATAGTAGGGGAAAAAATTAATTTAAAATAAAAAAGTTTACAAGGGGGGGACCCCCCCCCCCCCCCCCCCCCCAAAAAAAAAAAAAAAAAAAAAAAAAAAAAAAAAAAAAAGAAGGGGAAAAAAGCCCAAAACCCCGGGAGGGGGGGAACAAAAAAAAAAACATTTAAAATTTTCGGGGCCAGTTTCCCTTTTCGTTCAAAAAAAAAAAAAATGCACCTTCAAAAAACAAAAAAAACCATTTTCGCCCCCCCAATAACCAAAAAAAACCATTTTCACCTTCAAAAAAAAAAAAAAAAAACAAATTTTTTTGTCTGGGGGGAAAAGGGGAGATCATTTTTTTTAAAAAAATTTTTTTTTTTTTTTTTAAAAAAAGAAAAGGCCTTTTAACTTTTTTTTTTTTTTTTTTTTCCCCCCCAAAAAAACGGCCCCGTCATCAAATAAAAAGGTTTGGGGGAATTTGGGGGGCCCGGGAAAAAAGGGAACGGTTTTTCCTCACGTTTTTCCATGGGGGCATGTTTTGAAAAGGAACCCTGCCCAAAGGAAAACTTTTCCCCTCTTTTTGTGTGTGTGGTGTTTTTGTTGTTTGTTGTTTTTTTAAAAAAATGGGGGCCGCGGGGGCCGCCGCGCCGCGCATGTGTGTGTGTTTGCTTTAAAGGAGGCGTGGGCGTGCATTCCTCTGGGGGTTGCGTATCCCGGGGGTTGTGGGGTTGTTTTAACTCTTCCTTTTTCTTGCCTACGTATTTCTCTCTCTCTCTTTTTTTCCTTCTTTTCTCTCTCTGGGTAGGGGTTTTGTGGGGATTTTTAAAGGCATTTTTTGCGTTGAAAAAAAAATTGTTTGGTTTTTGCGGTATGTAAAAAGGGAAATCTTTTCCCCTTTTTAAACGTCCAGGGCCCTGTACATTTTTACTTTTCCTTTGGCCGGGTTTTTGGGGCCCGGGGTTTTTGCTTGCTCATTTTCTCCCTTTTCCCTTTTTCTTGTTTTTTCCCCCAAAATTTCCTTATCGGGGTAAAGCGCCACGCTTTTAACCCGTTTTTTTAATTGTTTGTAAAACCCCCACCCCCTCCTCTTTTTCTCCCCTTCCATTTTTTCTCTCTCTTTCCTCTCTCTCTTTCTCTTTTTTAATGTGGTTTGTGTGTGTGTGTGTGGTGGGGTGTGTGGTGTGGGGTGTGGGCGCGCGGGGGGCCCAGCGTCCCGGCCGCCAGGGCGTAGGGTACCCCGGCCCCACCCCTATTGTCCCCTTTTCTTTTCCTTTTGGCCTGTTTTCCGGGTCTGTCTTTTTTTGGGAATTCTCCCTTTTCCCCCCACCCACCCCCCAATCCCTCTTCTTCTGTTTTTGGTTTTTTTTCGGCCCCCCCCCCATTGTCTCTGCGTCCTGTCTCCCCGTTTGTCTTTTCTGTGCCTTCTGCCACTCTCTGCCCTCGCTCGGGCCCTGTCGGGTTTTCTTTCTCTTTTCCCCTTTTCTCTCGCTCGCTCGGGTAAACTTTATCTTTAATTTAATTTTTTTCTCTCTCTCCTTCTCTCTCTTCTCGTCTCTCTCTTTTCCTCCATCTCTCATCCCCTTCCCTTCCTCCATCCTCTCCCTGCCTATCTGTTTGTCTGCCAATCTGTCCGTCTTTCTCTGTCGGGCTGTCGGGCTTCCCCTCTCTCTCTCTCTCCCCCTCCCCCTCTCTGCTCCTCTTCTCTCTTTTTTTTCCCTTATTTTGATTCAGGGCTGCTCTCCCCCCCCGCTTTTTCTGTTTGTTTTCCCGTCTTTTTGGGTTGTCCGTTCCTCTCCTCTCTTCCCCTCTCTCGTTTTCCCCCTCTCACTCCCTATCTTTCTTTCCCTTATTTTGGGATTCACGCGGGCTCTCCCTCCCCTGTCTGTCTGTCTTTTGGGCTGTCTTTTTTGTCGTCCGTTCCTCTCTCCCCTCTCTCCCCTTCTCTCTCTCTCTCTCTCCTCTCTCTCTCTGCCCCCCCCTCTCTTTTACCCGGGTATCAATGGGAATGATGCGGGGAAAACTTTGTTTCTGTTTTTTTCATCCCCTTCCGCCCCAATTTTTTTGGAAAACTCCTTCCGCGGGTTTAATCCCTTTTCTGTTCGGGACTTACCCCGGGAAAACCCGAAATTCCCGATCCCTTGGGGCCATGTTTCCCAGATGCTACGTGTTTCTTTTTTCCCCCATCTTTTTGATCGCACGACAGAAAATTGGGGCTCCCCCCCGGTTGTTTGAAAACCCCTTTCCCCTTTCCCTTCCCCATCGCGCTTTTTGTCGGTTTTTCAGAGCGGGGAAGAGATACCGTTTTCCTAATTGTGGGCAACGGGAAGTTTTTTTTTTTCTTTCTTTTTTTTTTATTCTGTCTGTCTTGCCCTTTTCCTTTTTTGTCTGCTGCCCTGTTTTCTTTCTTCTTTTTTTTCTTTTTTTTTGTTGTTTTTTGTCGGGGACCTCTTCTTTACAGCCAGAAACAGCTTTTTGTTTTTCTGTTTCCGTTGATCTATACTGCAAAAACAAAACCATTCTTCCAAGGGAGAAAAACCATTTCTGACTTTCTTTTCTACTCCCCCCCTTGCCCCACCCCCCCCCCCCCCCACCCCCCCAAAACCCCTTTCCTGCCACCTTCTTCGTTTTTTGCCTATAACCACTCCTCTTCTCTATCCCCCCCCCTCAGTTTCGAGTTTTACGCCGGTTTTTGGTTATGGGGCGTAGTCCCGTATCGAGGGAAAGGTAAACCCCTTCATATACTACGCTGCTTTTTCCCGCTCTACTGTTACTACTATAAACTACTTTACTACTTTCTATACTAAATACTACTACTACTACTTAAATACTAAATACCCACTACCACCCCTCATTTTTTTTTGTACTATTTTTTACTACAAATATACTTTTTTTTTACTTAAAAACCGGTTTTTAGCGGCCCTTTCCCCTTTTGAGTTCACAGCGTTTTAACGTACGCAGTTTTATAACCTTTAAAATTTTTAAATTCACAGCGATGACTAACACAAAGAACGTTCCCAACACACCCAAACACACACACACAAAACACACACACCCCAAAACACACAAACCCACACGCAAAGCACGCACGCAAGCGCGCGCGCGCGCGCGCGCCACCACACACACAACCCCACACACACACACACACACACCCACTCACCACACACGCATGCGCACCAAAGCAAGGGGATGGGTTTCGCAAGACACAGACACACCGACAAAAAAACACATACCCCATTCCCGCGCGGAGCACCCCACCAGGGGGTGACGCGCGCCCCAGACACACATACCGCCCCAATAAAACACACAACACAACACACCAAAAGAGAGAGAGAGAAAGAGAGAGGAGGGGAGAAGAGAGAGAGAGATGCACGCATGCACACACACACACCCCACACACACACACCCCCCCCACACCATGCACGCGCGCGCGCACACACACGCACACCCACACACACACACACACACACACACACACAAAACACAAACACTACACACAAAACACACAAATTGTAAAAACCCGTGTGGGCTTACCATTTTTTTTTTGTCTATAGAAAAAAAAGGGAAAAAAGTGCTCTGTGTCCTAATCTCAAAATGTCGTCCCGCAATGGGAGATTGGAAAAACCCGCAGTTCATCTAAGGAAAACACTCGGGGCTGCCCAAAGCCCAGAAAAAAAAGAGGGCCCCCAGAATAAAGGATTCCCTTTTTGGGGTCCGACGTCTTTCTTGAACATTTTTTACCACTTTTAGCCGCCCTGTCCGTGTTTTTTTCACATAAAAACCTGCCCGGGCTACGTTCCACCCCTTTCCCAAAAACCCTTTCTCGCCCCCCCCCCCTCCCCCCCGCCCCCCCCCCCCCCCTGCCCCCCACCTCCCCCGCGCTATTTTCATTTCCCCCCCCATTTCCCCTTCCCTTTGTACCCTTTCCCCCCCCCCCTCGCCTGGAATTCGTTATGTATTTTTGTAAATAATTTTGTTTTCTGTGTGTGGTTTTGTGTGTGTGTGTTGTGTGTGTGTGGGGTGTTGTGTTGGATTGAAAAACGGATGTGTGTGGGGTGGAAGGGGTGTGTATGGTTTTTGGTTTTGTGTGTGTGGTGTGGGTGTGTGTGTGTGTGTGTGTGGTTTTGTGTGTACGTGCGTGGAAGCTTTCGTGGGGTGTGTGTGTGTGTGTGTGTGTTTGTGTGTGTGTGTGGGGGTGTGTGGGGGTGTGGTGTGTGTTTGTTTTGGATTTTAAAAACGGGTGTGTGTGTGCGTGCGTGGCGCCGTTCGCGCGCGGGGGCGCGCGGTGTAATTGGAAAAATGGGGGTGTGTGGGGTGTGTGTGGTTTTGTGGTGTGGGTGTGTGTGTGTGGGGGTGATTGAAAAAACGGGGGTGTGTTGTTTTTTAAAGTGGTGTGTGTGTGTTGGGTTTTGGGTTTTAGGTTTGTGTGTGTGTTGGGGGTTTTTGTGTGTTAAAACCCATTTTGGGGTGGTTTTGGGGGAGGGGGCGGGGGGCGGAACCGTTTTGTGCGCAAAGCAAGATTGTGTATTTTGTCAAAAACTGTTCTCTTTTTTGTTTTTAAATTTCTTCTTTTTATTTTTCTGCCTTTCTGCCAAATTTTTCCCCAAAATGTTTATAAACAGTTGGGGAAATTTTTTCTTTGGGTGTAACAATTTTCCCATTTTCAAACGAGGGGGAAAATTTTTAGGGCCCCTTTATGAAACACAAGTTTCCCCTTTTTTTTGTTGCTTTGTTTTCCCCCTTTCATTTTTTTTTTTTTTCTTTTTTTTTTTTTTTTGTTTTTTGGTTGACGTTTTATTTTCTCGTGCCCCGACAATTTTTTTTTTTCTGGCAAACCTTTCCAAAAACAAAAAAAAAAAACAAACCACAAAAAAGAAAAAAAAAATTAAAAACTAAAGGGGTTTTCTTTTTTTTTACAAAAACTTTGGGAAGATTTTTTTTTTTTTTCGCCCCAGAGGAGAAGGCAGAAATAACCCAAAAAATTTGGGGGGACAAACGACCCCCATGCAAAGGGGGTCCGTTGTGTAAAAAAGGGAGATGGCGCAGCTCGGGTTTTTTTGTCCCAAAAACATCATCCCTCTGGTGGATAGAGAGATGAGGTTTAAGGGGTGGGTGGGCGATGGGGGTGGTTTGTGGGGAGAAAAGACAGGGGAGTCGAAAAGGGGGCCCCCTTTAAGACTGAAGGAGAAAAGGGATAAAGGTGGGAAGGGGCGGGGGCGGTTGGGGGGTGCGGGGTTGGGATTTTGGGGGGGGGGGGGAAAGAAGGCCCCTAGAAATTTTAAATGATCATCAAGGGGGGGCATTTTTAAAGGTCCCAAAGATAAACTCATTTTGGGGGGGGAAAAAAAGGGGGGGGGAAAGGGAAAATTGGTTTGGGAAAAAAAAGGCGACATGTTTAGGCAATCCTTAGGTCGGAGATTACCGGGTTTTAGTTTAAAGGGTTCTGTATGGGCCCCATTTTGAACCTAATTGGGCTTACGGAAAAACCAGATTTGGGCCCAAAGTGAGATGGGAAAAATGTCAAAAGGGGGGACAAGTGCTTTCTTTTTTTCTCCATAGCCCCCCCCCCTTTTTTTTTTTTAACCTCTTTCCCCGGTCCAAAACCCGACATGTGACGTGCTTCAACACAGCCCGAAGTAGAAACCCTTCTGGGAAAAGCAATTTTCAATCTTGAAACTGAAAACTGCGTGCCTCTCCCCCTTTCCCATTTGCCCCCCCACCTTTCCCCTTTCATCCTCTTGTAGGTTTCTTTCCTTTGTCACCATCACTTGTAGTCAAAAAAGGCAATTTATAGGATTTGCACAAATTTAATGTTTTAGCCCTTTTAGTGTTGGGGGTTTAAAATGTAGCTTCAAAAAGTGCGCTTTCCCTTTTGTTTTCTGCATGCGACCTTTTTAATTAAACAAAGGGTTTTTTTTTTTACCCCTTTTCATGTTGATTTGTTTTTTTCACCTTCACCCAAGATTTCACGTAAATTAAACATTTTTTTTTTTTAATGAAAATCCTTTAGCATTTGATTGGGGCTAAAAAATCTAAAAACATCGCCTCTCTGTCGTTTTGTCTGTCTGCTTTTCTTTTCGCCTGTCTGTCTGCTGTCCCCGTCCTCTATCTGCCTTAATGGGCTCCCGTCGGGGTGTCTGTCTTTTCCTCTTCTCCTCCCCACATAAAACCGCACGAAGACACAACGCACGCCAAAGCAAAGCCACGCACGCGCGCGCGCGCCCCAACGCACTCACAAAGCAGCACGCACTTACGCACACACACACACACACCAGCACAACACACACCCCACACCCCAAACACACACACACCCCACCCCACACACTTAACACACACACACACAAAAACAAAAAAGATCCCAAATCATGGGCAGAACCATCTCCTGATTTTCCCCTTTTTCAAAAGAATTTCCCCCGGAAGCACTCCCATTTCGGGAGTTTTTTGACATCGACTTGCACTTGTGTTGCAAAGACACACCGGCTAATTTTGGGGGAGGGGAGAGAGAGAGAGTAAAAAAGGAAAAAAGAGAGAGAAAAAGAAAAGGGGAGGGGGAGAAGGGGAAATGTTTTGTGTTTTGTGTGTTTTGTGGCGTGCCCTGTTTTTTTTGTCCCAAAAGACAGAAGACAGACAGCAGACAGACGGGGCAGACAGACAGGGCAGACAGAGGGGGCGGACGGACGGGGGAGACAGAGAAAAAAGGGAAAAAAAGAGAGGCCCGAATAAAAGACGGACGGAAAAGACCCGAGACCGAGACAGAGAGGGAGAGAGAGAGGGCAGACAGACCGGGGAAAAACAGACAGACAACAGACAGACAGGGCAGGGACGATAGAAAGACAGAGAAAAACAAAAAAAAAAGAGAGAGGAAAAGGGGGAGAGAAGAGAAAAGAATAGGGGAGAAGAAAGAGGAGAGATGTGGGTAAAGGTGTTTTGGGGGGGTCGGGGGGGGGGTTTGGGGGGTGGGGGTGGGAGAGGAAAGAAGGAAGGGGGGGGGGGGGGTGGGGGTGGGGGGGGTGGGGGGCTTTGGGGGGGGGGGGGGGGGGGGGGGGGAGTTTTAGGGACCGGGGAAGGGAGGGGGGATGTAATGGTAGAAAAACCTTCCTGAAATTTCAGACCCGATCCCCCGCAGCCGTTAACTTATCAAAAAGGAAATCCCTCCCGCAGCTTTTTAAAAGAAAACCGTTGTTTATGAGGCTGAGCGGGGCCATAAAAAATGCGTCAGCGGAGAAATGTAGGGCCCCGAAAATTCGGTCAAAAAGGCCCGCTTTTGGGGTTTTTGATCCTGCCGGGTTTTTTTTTGGGGCTTTTGGCCCCTCTTTTAGAAGGGGGAATTAAATGATTTCTTTCCGTTTTTGGGGGAAAAAAAAACGGGTTCTTCCCCTTTTCCATTTGGGGGTAAAAGGGCACGTACGCATTCTTCTATTTTTTGGGGGGAAAGAAATGCCTTCTTATCCATTTTGGTTTAAAGGAAAAAGTTTTTTTTTCCCTTTTTTTTTTTTTTTTGGGAAAAAAAACGTTTTTTTGTCCATTTTTGGGAAAAAAAACGTTTGTCGTCCTTTTTTTTTCGGGCAAACGTTTTTTTTCCCTTTCCCTTTTTGGGGCAAAGGGAAAGGGTTTCTTTGTCCATTTTTGGGCAAAGGGGAAAAGTTTTTTTGTCCATTTTTTGGGCAAAGAAACGTTTTTTTTTGGGCCGTTTTGGGGCAAAAAAACCTTTTTTTCTTTTCTTTTTGGGGAAAAAAAACGCTTTTTTTTCCCTTTGTAGACAAAAAAAAAAAAAGGGCCAAAAAAAAAAAAAAAAAAAAAAAAAAAAAAAAAAAAAAAAAAACCGCTCTTTCCCTCCATTCGGGGAAAAAAAATCCTTTTCCTCTTTTCATGGTAAAAAAATGCTTTCTCTCCACCTGTGGAGAAAAAATTTTCCTCCATTTTAAGGCTTTCTCACCCCTCGTGGCAAGAGACTTTTTCCATCCATTTTAGAGGAAAGAAACACTTTCCTTCCTTTCTGGTGAAAACAACACTTTTTTTTCCATTCTGGGCAAAGCAACACTTTTTTCCCATTCTGAGGCAAAGAAACACTTTCCTTCCATTCGGGCAAAGCACACTTCTTCCATTTGGTGCAAAGCAACACTTTTCTTCCATTCTGGGCAAAAAAACCTTTCCCTTCCATTCTGGGCAAAAAACACTTTCCTTCCTTCTGGGCAAAGCAACACTTTTCTTCCTTTTCTGAGGCAAAGAAACCTTTCCTTCCAGTCTGGGGCAAAGAAACGTTTTCCCTTTCCATTTGAGGCAAAAAAACCCTTTTCCTTCCTTTGGGGGCAAAGAAAACGCTTTCCTTTCCTTTTGGGGGCAAAGAAAGGGGTTTCCTTCCATTCTAAGGCAAAAAAAACGTTTTCTTCCTTTCTGAGGCAGAGAAACCTTTCCTTTCCTTCTGGGGCAAAAGAAACACTTTCCCCTTCCTTTCGGGGGCAAAAAAATTTTTTCCCTCCTTTCTGAGGCAGAGAAAGGGTTTCCTTCCATTTGGTGCAAAGAAACGTTTTCCTTTCCATTGAGCAGGAAAACCTTTTCTTCAATTATTAAAAAAC
>JAMYXO010004599.1:0-5000 GCA_033310375.1 Conus canariensis | reverse complement strand
TCTTCTTCTTGAAAAACCTTCAGTTTTTCTTTGTCCATCTTTTATAATTTTTCCTATACTTTACCGTTCAAAAATTCAGTTTATGTCTTTGTATCCTTTTTGTAGTTGTTTTGTCGTATATTTCTTTCTCCCTTTCTTTCTTTCTTTCTTTCTTTCTTTTCTTTTCTTTTCTTTTCTTTTCTTTATTTATTTATTTTGTTGTTGTTGTTTTGTTTGTTTTCTTTTGTTTCTTTTGTTTGAAATCTTGCTCGTGTCCGTCTTTCATTATTTTTGTACTTCATTGACCATTTCGATGATTATTCTCAATTTTTGCTTTGTTTTGTTGTCTATTTTTCTCTTCTGTGAAAACATGCTCATCGTATCTATTCCTTCTGTACTTTTCTTCTTGTTATTGTTATTGAAAATTTCTGTGTTTGTCTTTGGCAACCTCGACCCAGCAGACCTGGAGACAGCAGCTTCAGACCGGGTCAGCTGGCGGTCCACCATCAAGGCCGGCATCAAGCAAGCAGAGCAGAGCAGAGGAGAGAGGCCCAGTGGGAAGAACGGAGGCGCCACAGATGGGCAAAGGATGGCGTCAGCACCCACAACACTGATGACGGAGACTTCACCTGCAGCAACTGCAACAGAGTCTGCCGCTCGAGGATCAGGCTCTTCAGCCACAGCAGGCGCTGCAACTCCACAACTGACTGATCCATGGCGCAACACCATTGTCTCTCCAGACAGATGGATGGTAACTGTATGTCATTTGTGCTTTGTTGTGGTGTGCATTTCTTTCTTTTTTGTTTGTTGATGTCTGTCTTTCTTTCTATCTATCGATCTTTCCTTCTTTCTTTCTATCTTCCAGTCTTCTGTACTCCCTTTCTTTCATTCTATCTTTCTTCCTCTGTGTGTGTGTGTGTGTGTGTGTGTGTGTGTGTGTGTGTGTGTGTGTGGTGTGTGTGTGTTTGTGTGTGTGTGTGTGTGTGTGTGTGTGTGTGTGTGAGTGAGTGTGATGTGTGTGTGTGTGTGGTGTGTGTGTGTGTGTGTGTGTGTGTGTGTGTGTGTGTGTGTGTGTGTGTGTGTGTGTGTGTTTGCAGGTGCGTATATGTATGAGTGTGTGTGTCATCAGCAACACAGTGAGGCAGACCAAACAGGCCTGGTGAGGCAGGAACTGACACAAGTTGGTGCTTTCTGTAGTAGCTTCCGTGTTCTCTGCTTCGCCGTCCGGTCAAAGCATTCCAACATATTCATAGACTATGGACGACAACTTCAGAACCCAAGGTATAATATGAAGCATGTCACACTGGATAATGTTGTTGCTGTATGACATTGTTGGTGATTAAAAATCGGAGAATGAATCCACTGTGAAGGCGTTTGTGTCCTATTTTTCTCTATTGCAATGAGAAACACCAAACAGCATGAACTCTTTTTGTCATGACTGAACAGCAGGTGTTTCAGTCTGTTCACACCTGTAGATGTGATTCTCCAAGACTGTATCTGAGCGGAGAACTTGGTCTTTGAAAAGGAGTACCAAACACATTTGGCTTTCCTCCTCGCCTGGCTGTCGACATGAGCTCTGGATACGGTTTTCGATGGAAAAATACTCTGTGGAAATGGACCAGTAATGTCAATACATTTTCAGTTGTATTTATCATGGACATAGAGTCATTAACAACATTTCGATCGGGAAGTCTGAATTTCGTAGAGTGACAATTAGTGCACAACTCCGACAATGACACAAAGTGGAACGAAGAAGACGACTGTTCCAGACAGGTCGGCATCGTCAGTCATGTCGTAGAGTCGCAAACTTGTACGGAAAAGATCGTAGGTATGCGATCCACGAAATGACAGCTTACGCAATTGACTTGGAATGAACGTTTGCGGATTCGACAGTTTTTCTCACAAACTTTTGGCAAATCAAGAAGTAGTCCAGGTTTGGTCGGCGGAAGATGAAAAATGGCGCCAAAACTGATTGTGCGAGAAACAGTTTAGGGAAAATATGGGCTTGTTGGTCCAAGGTATAAAAATACATTCATTGTTGCGATTTTAGCGATGTATATATAGTAATGATATAGGTTCCGAGGCACTTATGTTAAAGAGTTGACACAAAACAATCCACATTCATCAATCAAGGGAGGTAAGGGGGAAGGTAACTCCTAAATAAACCATTTCAACTGGTGGGTGATCGATGAAAACTGACGGCAAAATCGATCGTGCAAAATGCCAGTTTAGTTTAGAAAATATAGGCTTTTCGGTCCAACACAGTCATAAAGAATCAAATACATTCATTTGTGTGACTTCAGCGACATAGACATAATAATGATATAGGTTCTGAGGCATTCCCATTTGAAGGAGTTGACCCGAACTAATCCAAGGTTGATCAATCAGGGGAGGTAAGGGGAAAGGTAACTCCCGAACAGACCATTTCATCTGCTGATGGTCACCACGAGAGATGTGCCCATTTGAGCACCTGGCTACATAGACCTTCACTTGCTGATTTTATTTGTCAGTTGTTCCTGTTGATATTAGTTCTCTCTGAAACACATTGCTCTCTGTGGATTTGTTGTGGCTAAGGCTGTGTTCGGATGAACTAAAGTGTTTTTTTGTGTATGGGAGAGCGTCATTAATGAGCAGCGTGGCGAAAATGCACAGAACAACGACACGTAACAGTAGCAACAGCAACCACCACAGTAACGATATCAGTCACCACCACAAGATAAAGGTTTAACGGAACTCAATCGTTCCTCTTTTTGACACCCCCACCCCCACCCCCCGCCCCTTCCAGCTCCCTCTTCATATTTATTGTCCATACTCATTCTCTCTGATTCAATACAATCGGCTTTATGTTCACTCCATTTGTAGACCTTTTCGTGCGTTTCTTTCGTGCGCACGAAGTGAATCGATGTTGAGAAAAACAACGAAAGAAACCTTGGGAAAAAAAAAAAAAAGCAAAGGGCAGTAATTCTTGCAAGAAAACAAAGGGCAATAATTCGGTTGGGGTTGATCAGGAATATCTTCATTGGAATCGCTCTTTGTGGGATTGAATCAGCCTTTTCTTTCAAAACAATAAAAGGACTATGCCGCTTAACAAACAAAACAAACAAATGACATGACAAAACGCGACGCGTACGAAGAAGCACAGTAACTTTGGCCCCATCATGATGAAAAAAAAGTGAGTGAGTGCTCGTTTTTCGTGTTGAATGGTCCCAAATGGTGTTTCATGTTGCCTGAGGAACAAGACACAAGAGGTCTGGAAAGGCGTCGTGTTTGTCTTGTCATTGGTTTGTCCGGTGGTGTAGTCATTTCTCTTGGAACTAGGTTTCTATTTCCGCCTGCAGTCCCTCCCCCGACTCCTTCCCTCCCTGCCCCGCCCCTGCATGATGGTATGACAGTAGTGACGTCAGTGTGAGCACAACGCCTGTGCTGGCTCCTGATCCCCTTTACAGTTGGAGGTGGAGAAGGCATTGGGGGTACAGGCCGTGACCTGTGCAATGACTCTCTGCTACACAGGATTTTCTCTGATAGTTGTTTGTACTGGGCTCCAGACTGATGTGGTCTGGCAGTATCAGATGTTATTTGGGCAGAGGTGGGACGCATCCACATCTGGGGGTGGGAATGCACCCTGTCCCCGAAACAGTACATAGCTCAGTCTATGCACGGTACACCTAACGTATCCGTTTGGCCCAGGAGTTCCATTGAATAACCAACATACTCCGTTTTCTGCAATGGTGTAGCCTGGGGATTGAACAGACGGCGTATAAGCGTATCCATTTTGAGTTGGAAGGTTGCCATGCAACATTGTGTGTGTGTGCGTGCGTGTGTGCGTGCGTGTAGTGTGTGTGTGTGTGTGTGTGTGTGTGTGTGTGTGTGTGTGTTGTTTGTGTGCGTGCGTGTATGTGTGTGTGTGTGTGTGGTGTGTGTGTGTGTGTGTGTGTGTGATTCGGATATCCATCGCAGACAGATCAAAATTCAACACATATAAACTTTTAACTCTTTCGATTTAGAAATTCTAATTTATTCCCTTGGCGGTATAAGCCAATGTGTTTGATAGATTTCTTTTTCGCGCAATCAGCGAATTACAAATAAACGAAAGAAAACTTTTCTATTCAACATGCTGACCATTCAGACAAGGGAAGTAATTCCATTCCTTGGCGGAATAAACTAATATTTCTAACCGTGAACTGACTTAAATGGATTCATTTTGTGCCCAGTAGTTACAAGAAGAGAAGTGACTGATTGCTTGTTCTTCGTTTCGAATTGTCCCAAATGTTGGTTAATCTTGCCTGAAGAAGAAGGCCAAAGAAGTCTCGAAACGCTTCGTGTTTTGTTTTGTCATTTGTTTCCTCCCCCCCCCCCCCCCTTTTTTTTTTTCTTCTTCTGCTTCTTGTCCAACGTACGGAACAGTCATTTCTGTGTTAGGTTTGTGTTAGTTTCCGCCTGCAGTCACCTCACTTTCTTTTGTTTTTGTTTTTTTCTTTTTCTTTTTTTTTTTTTGTGCGCTCGGTCGGCAAAGATTGCACAAACACTACAGAGTTCATTTTAACCACACAGAGTAAAATGGTGAAATATATGGCCCAAAGACAATGCCACTAATGGTTGGTGTTGATCTCACAGGAATGCATGGTCATTCAGAGAATTTATTAGAAATGAAATCACTTTCTATTGAAAAAAAAAATGTTGACCATTTTCAGACAGGGGAAATAATTTTTATTGATCCAGAACTTCTAATTCCTTCCCTTGCTGTATATATAGTGTATCTACGCGTGAACTGCATTAAAGGGAGGAGGATATAGATTCTTGCCAGTACCTTTCCTTTTTTTTTTTTTTTTTTTTTTTCAATTTCTTGTTGTTGTATTTTGCTGTCTTTAAATCACACTGTGGAAGAGAGACCCGCAGATATGAGTTCGGTCACGGACAGGGAAATAACTACAAAAGAATTATAGTTGTATACTCCGACATACGAACAGGTACAGATATATGCATCTACAGACGCACGCATGTATGCACGTGCCCGCGCGCGC
>JAMYXO010004598.1:0-17133 GCA_033310375.1 Conus canariensis | reverse complement strand
TTGTTGGTGTTGTTTTTGTGTGTGTTGTGTGGTGTGTTGTGGGGTTTTTTGGGGTTTGTGGTTTGGTTTTGGGGTCTGTCTCCATGTGTATTTTCTATGTTTTTTGGGCCCAACCAATATTTTGGGAAACACAAAGCTATCTTTCTTTCAATCCCCCCCTGTGGTTTGGGCATCAGTGACTCTTCATATTCTCTCTCCTCTCTCTCCTCTCTCTCTCTCTCTCTCTCTCTTCTCTCTCTCTTCTCTAAAGCCCCTGGGATAAGATAGATGAGATTTTTTTCCCCTTATAGCCCACCCGACCGAAAAGGGGCCCAAAAATCAGGGCTGTCACCACTTTTTAAAATTCAACTCACAAGTCTTTAAAAAAAAAAAAACAAAAAAAAAACTTTCACACACCCTTTTTAAAAATTGATTTTTTCTTCTAGAAACGCACCAGAAACTTCGTTAAAAATCTGCCCCCCCGTAAAATTTTTAAAAATTTCAGATGAAAAAATGTTAATCTCTCTCAAAAAACCCCAAAGATCACGTCAGGCGGGAAATCCTGAACAGGATTTTCATTTTTTTCTGCTGTAAATTTTTTTTTCCCTCCATCGTGCAAGTCCAACACTCTAAAAGAATACGTTTCTTTGTGAGTGGCACACGTTTTTGGAACGCCCCAGGGAAAGCTTCTTCACTCTTTAAAGGTATGGGGGGGTTTAAAATACGAATGGCCGGTGTGAAACGGCCAAAACTGTTTTTTCTTTACGACCACCAGACGTAGATGAGGGGAAAAATCCTTAAGGTTTTGGACGGATCTGAAAGGAGTTTGTTATCCGTTGTGTTTTCCCAAATCCTCCTGCCAGAGGTCTTTTGACTTTAATCGTTAATTTTGGGTTTCAGATCTGAGCAGGGGATTTATATGTTTAAAGGGGTTTTTCTGTTGTGGCATTCTTGGCAAAACGATAAAAACCTTTTTCGTTCCCCCCGATCCCAACATGACCGGGAAACCCCCAAACCGGGAATAATGTTGTAACCATCCCCTTTAAATTTTTGGTCAAAAGTTCAAAGAAGTGTTAAAACTTGGATGCTGAAGGTTGCGGCCAAGCTATGGCCTCAACGCTGACAGTGAAGATGACAGAACCAGAAAGACCCTCTTCTTACGATTGTGGAGGATTATCCCTCGGAGTGCTAGAACCAGAGACTTTTGTAAGTTTCAGCAGAGTAAGCAAGAGCGGCGTCTGAAGGTTATGTTTAACAGTATTTGAGAAGGAGAGCACCAGGGCACATATAGGCTGCACAGGCCACTCCATCGTCAGACTTGGAACCCTGTCAGTGAACATTTTCTGATTAGGTGGGAATTTTGAACAGATGTCCACAGCATCCAATGCCTGTTTTGCCAGAGAGCTGATAAGAATCTTTGCCGAAAAAGCTTGCTCAAGATCCCAAAACGAATCTCTGGTGTGAAAAAAGGTCCACGGAGGGTTCATCTGGAAGATTGAAAAATATCGGGACAAACTCCTAGGTCTAGACCTGCATTCCGCGCGTGAGGCTGCATACGAAAAGACCAAACTGACGGAATTACAGTTTAGGGTTGTTTTCGAATCTTACTTAGAAACTGGGGGTCAAAAGAGACACAGTCATGGCACCCCCGGGATTCTCACGATTCAGAGATCAGTTCTGATGTTAGTAATTCAAAGATAGTTCTGCCTGCGGTGTGGACAGTGAGAGGTTCACCTGCCTCTGCGTACAGGGCTGTACACAGTGTGGTGCGGATGCTCCATATGACAGAGGACGAAAGCCCTCCTTGATTGGTGAATTGGATCCAAGAGTTTCAAGATACTGGGGTCTTTTGCAGCAGCCGTACTACAAGACACAAACCATAGTCCATGTTTTGGAAACGGACCAAGGCTCTGTAGAGGTGCAGCAAAGTTTTCTTATCAGGGGGGCCCGCCCCAGTCTAGTGTGTCGGCTACTGTAGAGTGCAGCAAAGTTTTTTATCACGCCCTCGTTATGGGCGAGCCACGCGTCCTTTCCCAGCCCCCCCCCAGTCAGTGTTTGCTACGTCCCGCCAGAATGATTCAAAGCTTTCTCGCAAGATAGTTTTTTTTTTTTTTCTTTTTAAGATATTTAATGGGTGGCTGTTGAAAGTTGAGTTTTTGGTCAAAATAACTCCGAGGAATTTTGGCTTCATTTACAGGTGGAATGTGGATTTGTCAGACGAATGTCAAGGATCAGCAAAAAATTGACGAAAATTTGTGAAAATGGATGAGACTAGAATGTTTTGGGTACGTTGAAAAGATTTAAACCCGTTTTCCCTCGGCCCACTGTTGATCTTGTTTGGACAAAGTTGGAGTCGACGCTGTTACGCTGGCGTAAGGACGCTCCAACTGCCGTCAGCGCGCGAAGTCGTCAACGAACAGAGAATAAGACTCAGAGCCCTGCAGCGTACTTGATTTCACAATGTCATTGATTTTAATGCTGAAAAGGTGAGGAGAAAGAATGTGCTACTTTGAGGGTACCTACCCAACTACTGCCCATGGACTGTCAAGAGGAGTGTGGTGCAACTGGAACTGTCGATCAGCCAGAAAGTTTTGAATAAACAGAGCGCAGGTGACCCACGGAAATAACCAAGTGCTGTGGCAGGGTCCATAACGATTCCTGCTTTTCCACGTGGTGATTTCTATGTTATACGCTTTTTTCTTTAGGTCAAAAAAGATAGCGACCACATGTGCTTTTGACAAAGGCGTTTGCGGATGGTGTTTCCAGGGGGTGGGGTGGAACCGGGGGGGGACTAAGAATGGTCAAATGTCGAGTAGTACTTCCAGAACCCGCACTGTTCACTGGCCACAATCAAGGCCATCTGTTTCAGCTTCTGCATCAGACGGAGAGTTGACCATCTTATCATCAGCTTACAGAGACAGATGGTCTAGAGCTATTGGACGATAGTTTGAAGGGTTGGTAGATGGTCATTTCCAGGCTTAGAATTTCGGGAATGATCAGGGCTTCCGCCAGGATGGGGGGAAAAAGCACCCTGTGGTACCAGATGTATGGTTTGTATACTTTTTAAGAGGTCTGGAGACAGCTTTTCTGAAAATATGTTTCAAAACCTGATAATGAATAATCATCCAGACCAGGTGCAGATATTTCAGTATCAGGTATTGCCAAAGCTAATAATTTTTAGTTCGATGATGAAAAAGACAAGATTGTACTGGCTTCAGAGTTGTCTATCTGATGTGAAACTTGTATAAAGATTTCTCTCTGATTTGTTTATTTCTTAAAAGGCTGCAGATATATTTGAAGATGAGAGTTCTGTTGGATGGTGGAGGCCAAAAGATTTGCAACAGCTTGTTTGTCAGTGATCAGTGCATCGGCAAGTTTCAGATGATGAATGCGGGGTTGGTGTTCTTCCCTTTGATTTATTTTTCTGATGATTGTTCCAAACTTTTTTCTTTGAAGTTTTAGATGTCAGCCCGATGTGCAGTGAAGTTTCTCCCAAGACTGTCGTTTACTGATTTTTGTAAAGTGTGTCTCGATTTGGCACGGAGTTTCTGATGGGCTCGAGCGTTGGGACCTGAAGGTCGTTGGTATACCGATCGCTGAGCTCTGTTGCGTGTACTTTTGAGATGGTCGTTGGCAGTCAGAATTAAACCAGGGTGTTTTGGGCAGTTGGAGTTCTGTCGGAAGACTATTGGAATACAGGTTTTTAGGCCACAGTTTTTATCACAGTCATTGGTTCAGAGATCATGCAGGGTCTGGACTCTGAAGAAAAATCATTTTTCCCTGGAATTCTTTTGAAATAATTGGCTGCCCCCAAAAAAATCCAGTTTGCCTTTTATAATTAAGATGGTTGTGATACAGAGTGACTCGGTTTCAGTTTAGTATGGGTTTTATAGTAACAGGGAAATGGTCACTTCCGTGCAGATTCGTCATGACAGACACTACTCATAGTCCAGGACCAGCGAGTGGTGGTCACAAAGTTCGGACATATCTAAACTTCGAAAGTGAATACTGGTGAAGAGTGGAGGTAAGTTGGAGATCCTCATCGTTCAGGGACAATACACTAAATCAAAGTCGGGAAAGGACATCCTCAAGATTAGCAGATCCTTGGATGACGAACTGACACTACCCCAAAAGAGGATTGTGGCCATTAAATCACCCAACAGCAAAATAGGTCTGAGGATGTTCTCCGATCAGACGACAAGATCTGACGACAAACCGGGACGAAGGTAGCAGAATAGAGTGAGCAAAATTGTATTAGTTTTGTGTGAGAGTGAATCTCAGCAGCTACTGCCTGATAGGGGGGGTAGTCAGAGCGACAGGGGGACTAAAACAGCAAAAGTTTATGTAAAAGAAGGGCAACCACGCCCGACAGTTCCCATTGTGGGATGGTTGTGCAGGTTTGGGAAAGAATATTAAAGCCAGAAAGAGTGAAGGTCTTCTGGCTTTGAAAATTTTAGTTCCTGAAGAAGAGCCATCGACCGTTAAGGTTTGATAGTCCGACACAGAAGCTGCAGTCCTCAAAGTTTGAATGTAAGCCATGGATATTTCCATATGGATATTATTTTACTGTCCATGTGGTGGCAGAGGTCGATATGGGAGAGAATTCAGGTCAATCTCCGAGTCATCGTCTGCCATCCAATGTGTAGCGAATTTTTTTTTAGTTCAGTTGGATGGGACTATTTTGGTCTTCAGACCTTTGCAGACTTGCCCACAGGTGAAGAATGGACTGGAGTTTGGGAGATGGTGGAGGTTTTCTTTCTTGATCTCCCACCATCTCCACACTCGGTTGACTCCCTTGCGCACGGGCACTGCCTCAAGAAGTTCGAGGCGGAGGATGATGGCTTTTTAATCTTGCTCAGCAGCAGATGGAGAGTTAGTTGACTGCTGGGCCAGTCTGAGGGTGGCGGATTTAGTGCCTCCACCACAAGGGCACCCACTTTGGGCTGGGATGGTGGTGGACTTGCTTCCACAGAGCTTAACGTCTTTCTTGTACAGTACCAAACCGCTGCCCCATGTGAAAGTAGTAAAATTCATCAGTTCTGGCAGGGGCAGACCTGAACGGAGTCTCGGTCGATACTTACTGTATTGACCGAAGCATATGGGAAGACGCTGTTGACGTATGACTACCAACAACTGCTTACGTGCCTAAAAAAAATGAGATCTTCTCTTTTTCCGTTTTAACCCTTTTCTGGATGTTGGACATCCTGGATCCAACTGGGCATGTTGCGTGAAGTGGAGGGCGTGTCGCCACCACGACAGTTCGCACAATGCGCCGGGTCTTTAACATCAGGCCAATAATGGGAGTTGCCTTGTCAACAAACACACAACTCTCCAGAACAGCGGGCCCTCTGACATGTCACCCCAAACTTCTGGACATTATTTGAAACCACCCCTCATCGAGGGATGGGACTTACAGTTGCACTCGGACATTTCTTGGATCCCACTTAATGACCGGAGGGTAACAAAGGGTGGCAGAATGTCAGCGAAAGTGGCGTATGTTGTGTGGGCACTCTTTCTGCACCTTTTTTAACTGACACCCTTGTACCTCCGTCACACCTTGGCGTACCGCCAAGTTCTGTTTGATCTACGATTCTGAGGACACCTTTCAAATCCGGGCATCGAATAAACTCCTTTGCGATGAAATTTAACTTGCTTATGGCGGAGTTCACCGGATTTCTCTGTCCACGAGCTTTGTTGCCCTCAGCAGCTGTTCTGATTTGTCTTTTTCGATCTTGCACTGGACGAGGACAATGAGCCGTTCCGTAGCCTTTTTCACCGACTGAGGGTCACCTGCTAGACTTGGAGCCCTTCTGAATTGCAAATCTGGATCAGAGCGGAAAATAGGCTTTTCCTGCGCTGTCCCTTCAATCAACCAAGCCAGGAAGCCCCAAAACCTGTCCTCGGTTCTCGTTCTAACATTTCATGAGTCACTGTCTGAATCCATAGGACTGGATTTGGGCTACACTGCCTTCCTCTCTTATGGTGGGGAATGATTTTTAGATAAAGCCATGTTTTATGTGTATAATTTTCGTCTCACCTTTAACCACCCACCATATGGAGTCCAAACACAGGGGCCAGGGCCTCCGAAATTCATTGTCTTGGACCCCTTCCAGGTTTAAGGAGAGATATACAAACAGACAGAAACCCTACCAAACCCTGCATCCCCCATGGATCATGTCCAATCCCGAGGAACAGAGAGCTGAGCACTGACAGGGGGATACCTTGGCAGCAGGAGAACTGTCTGTCTTGACCAGCCCCATGAAGGGGGAGCCGATTAATACACCCCCCCCCCCCCCCCCCCCCCCCCCCCCCCCCCCCCCCCCCCCCCCCCCCCCCCCCCCCCCCGGCCATGAGTGTACTCCCGTCTAGAGAGGTCTTACGCCTAAGTGATGTGTTGATGGGCGCTGGCCCTCTCAATCACCAGGAATCTCATGCCCCTCATCAAAGGTCGCACCCGCACGGCAAACGCCGGCGGATCTTAAAGAAGACCACAGAGAGAAAAAAAATAAAGAGTGTGGAAGATAAGATAAGATAAATGCTTGCTTATAGCCCAGCCAGACCGCAGGGCATCATCAGGCTGTCACCACGTTTAAAATCAACTCAAGTAACAAACTTTGGTTTTTTTTTTTAAAAGAAAAAAAAAAAGAAAACACCTTTCACACATCTCTTTAAAGACTCTAGAAACGCACAGAAACTTCGGTAAAAAATCTTTCATCCGTAAATCTTAAACACCGATGAAAAATGTTAATACTCTCTCAAAAACTCAAAGATCACGTCAGGCGGGACATCCATGAACAGGATTTTTCAATGCGACTTCCGCTGTAAAAGGTTTGTGTCTCCAAATGTGTGTGGAAAAGAAGACTTGAAGGGGAGACGAAGATATGAAAAAGGATCAAAATAAGAATGGCCAGCAAAACAGAAAAGGAGAAAGGCAGGCGTATTACGATTAGTCAGGATCCTCACCCTTAGCCTTACCTGACATGGGAGGACCCTTACCCCAGGCGGCCATCAACTCCTTCGCGTTGTTTGCTTAGGCCAGACACGCATCTCGACTTTTCAGCCTAGGAAGCATTTTAAAAAAACAGCCTATCTTCAAGTATTGATGCGCACGCACAGCAAAGGCCTATGGATCACAGATCCACGCAAGCCCTCCGACCACGGCTAAGGCGCTAACCACCCGTGAGGGAAAGCACCTGGAGAAAAGGGCCGCTAAACTAAAATATTACAGTAACGTGCTACTTCTGTGTCTGTCGTCAAACACACACACACACACACACCACCACAACACACACACACACAACAACACTACACACACACACACCCAACACCATACGCAGGCACGTGCGTGCGCTACACGAACGTACGAACGGCATGTCATGCACGCTCCTCATGCCACACACATACACACACACGCGCAAGCACGCGCACATTAGCTTCGCACGCATACCACAATCACATACTCATTGCTTATTGTCATACATACAATCATGCACGCACACACACAGTTCACGCGCACTACGCACACGCTCACACACACAACACACAACTCACACTTACACACCCCCCCCCACCCGCGCGCAGAGAGTGAGAGAGAGAGACGAGCTCGATGAGAGAGGCGAGCGGAGAGAGGAGAGAGACGAGAGAGAGAGGAGAGATTATCGTGAGAGAGGGGAGGCAATGAAAGGGAAAAGACGAGGGGGGAGAAGAGGAGAATAGGAGGGGGCTAGAAAGGAGGGAAAGAAGGAAACGCACAAAAGAGCATAAGACTATCATACATCTAACAGCGGGAGGGGGAAATACAAAGAACAAAAAAAGCCAGGAAAAGATAAAAAGAAGCACAAGAGCCGCAAGACAGATCCAGGACAGGAACAGGAATAGACAGGTCAGGACAGACAGATTTATTTTCACAGCTGAATTTATTAGCTTGTAGAGCAATTGTAGATAAACTCTTTCAATGACATATTTTGTTAAAGCATTTTTAGCTGGACTGAAAATCCAGTTGTTTTTTTTACCTTAGAGTCCTTAAGTACAAATACGTGGCCTGTTCTTGTTTGCGAAATACCTAATTAAGTATGAAACTTATAAGCAACAGGCCCTGTCGAGAGTTTTACTGGATTCATCTGATGTGACACATGGGCGGATGAAAGTGGCTGACACATCAGCTTTAAAAAGGGCAAAATTGACAACGATGCAGATAGAAACAATTCCTTTGTGGCTTTAGTGAAATTATAGGCTGTTAGAAATGACCACCATGGGTGGGTTTAATACAAGGTGTCGATGGGGATTCTTTACCCAAAGGTATACAATTTTTCACTTTGATCAGTTATGTGAAAAATAGAAGCTGTAGAATTCACCATTATATTATACTACATCATCATGTTTCCTGTGTTGGGCTTCAAGAATTCATGCCCTAAAAACTCAGTTGGCGAAACACTTAAATTGCCTATGGTGTCAAACACCAATCAAACTTCATCACTTTTATTTCATCGTCAAAAGATACAATGTTTTCCTCTCAAGATTCATTTCACGTCAAATTATTATTCACAAGAGAACTTGCAACACACATTACTTTACCTTTCTAAGCCTTTTAGCGTAAAAGCCTTCAGATATCAGTTGAAACCATTAGAGCATTTCTTTAGAACTTGATTTGGTATTTTATCGAGAACTAAGTGCTAAAAGCATTTTGATATTTCTCTTCACAAGGGGTATTCTGTGGGTTTTAGCATATTGATGTTTATGTATTAAAATGAAATGTTCATAGTTTCTCCATAAGTCACTCACCTTCCACCGTGCTCCCCACCCACTCTTATCCTCTCTCTTCAAACTACACCCACACAACACACACACACACACCACATGTACACACACACCACAACACACACACACACACATTCATTATGCCATCGCTCCCGGTGGAGCATTAGGCCATCGACGACCCTTCGCCATCGCACCGTCTGTACTGGAGCTGTTCTGGTCATTCCAGTCCAGTTGGTCCTTGTTGTTTCAGCTCCGCCTCAGTGTCTCGCACTCAAGCTGTGACGAGGCCGGCCTCTCTTCCCATCTTTCCTGCGGTTCCAGGTCAGGGCTTGGCGTGTGGTGCTGGATGCCTCGGCTTCCTGAGGTGTGTCCGATCCCAAGACCACATTCCTTCTGCAGTATCTGCTTAGGACACTGGTTCCTGTCATGCACGCTCCCACAGATCCTTACGTTTCGGATCTCTCTCCTGCTCCATCGTATTTTGTAGATGACAACTCAGACAGTGTTTGAAGAATGTCTGAATTCGTTTCGTTGCACTCGTTTGTGTTGGCCGCACATGTCTTCGCATCCGTAGAGCAGAATTGACTTGTCACACTGAACTTGAAGATGAGGAGTTCGGTCTATTTATGCTGATTCCCCTCTCAGATGCCCAGATGTCTTGAAGCACGACGAAGCTGACTCTTGCTTGCCTATTCTGGCTGTGGAGTCGCTCGGTCGTGCCTCTCCTGTTGGTCAACCACGCTTTCCAGGTAGACGGAAAGACTCCCACCTCTCCTGATGGACTCTCACGGACTAGTGACTGATGTGTTGGCAGTGTGTTGATTTTACATCAGCTCGTCTTCCTTCCGTCGATCTTGAGCCCTGTCCCGGACTGATGTTGGTCTCCAGGCGAGTGGTCTTGGTCATGAATCTGGATGTGGGTGTGTGACAGGAGTGCCAGGTCGTCAGCGAAGTCGAGAGTCTGTCGAGACTGCGTTCAGAGTGTCCACTGCTACACCGTTGTTCCTGTCTGTTGTGTGGTCTTCATGATCCAGTAGATGACCAGGAGGGAAGAGGAAACGGCGACAGCAGGCACCACCTGCCCGAACTCACGGTCTTCACCCTCTCGACCGGAAACTTATCGCGACAGCTGGACGCCATGGGCAGTCCTGCCGTTCATGTCCTGGTAGGTGCACGGATGAGAGAGATGATCTTCTACGGGGAATCCGTGTGCTCAGCTCAGCTTCCACAGCAGATCTCTGTCCCACACTGTCGAAGGCTCTTCTCATAATTTATGAAGTTGATGTAGAGGGGCGAGTTCCACTCCAGCGACTTACTCCACGATGATGCGCAGGCTGGCGAATCTTGCGTTCGACATGATTTGGTTCCGACGGAAGCCTGCATGCTGGTCTCGGAGTTTGGGTAGACAGCCTCCTTCATCCTTCTCCAGTAGAACCCTGTTGAGACCTTGTCTGGCGGTTGACAGGAGCATGATCCCTCGGTAGTTGCTTTTTTGCAAGTCCCTGAGGGTTCCTTTCTTCGGGCAGCTTGATGATGATTCCTTCTTTCCACTGGGATGGTACCTCCCTACTTCTCCGCAGATCTTGATGGACAGAGGCTGTATAGCATGTGACAGCTGTCTCTGTGTCTGCTTTGAGGGCTTCTGTTGGTATTTCATCCGCCCTGCAGCCCTCCTTCCCATTTTCAGGGTCATGATGGCCTTTCTTTATCCTCTGTCTTTGAGGTATGTCGCAGTGATTAGGCAGTTCTGACTTTGCGGGAGGGATGTCTGGTGTGTGCGTCAGGGGCGGGGCGGATCAGCAGCTCCCTGAAGTGTTCCTGCCCATCGTTTAAACAGGCTGTTCCTCGATTGTTTGTCAGTAGGTTTCCTTCCGTTATTGTCCTTCACTGGCTTGTCTCGTCTGCTAGAACTGCCCGTCAGCTACTTGGTCAACAAGGTACAGGTCTTCAGGTTCCCTGTCCGGCTGTGCCTCTGCTTGACTGGCCTGGTAGTCAAGTAGTCCCTCATTGTCCTTCTTGATGCTCCTCTTTACTTCCCTGTTCGCTGCCTCGTATGCTCTTCCGTGCCTTTGCCTTAGCTGATCTTTGTTCGGTCGTGTTCAGCGTAGTCTTCTCCTCTCTCCTTGTTTCCTAGTTGTGGATGGTGTCGGCAGAGATTCATTCCTTGTTGCTGGGTCTTCTTTTGCCAAGGATCTCTTCACATGTGTTAATGCCAGATGCTTCTCGGCAGTGTTCCAGTGTTTGTCATCGATGTCATCTTTAGTACATTTATCCAGCTCTTGTAGCGCTGGAACTTGTTGGAAAGGATGCATCTGGAAAATGATGCTGTGAGTCCCTGTTTCTGAGCAGTCTAACATTGTACCTTGTCCGTGTGTTGTTCGTGTTTGTGAATCTTATGAGGCGAAAGTATCACTGTTGTTAAAAGAAGGTGGTGGTTCTGATGACACGTCAGCACCTCTCACCACTGTACATCCGCAATGATCTCCTGTACTTGCGGCTAATGAGATGTGGTCAATTGGTTCTCCGTGAAGTGGTTCGGGGATCTCCATGTAGCCTTGTGGTATGCGCTTGTGTGGGAAGATGCTTGCTCCTATCACCAGCGGGTTCATGTGTGCACGTTTAGCGTTTGTGTTAGTAGTTTTTGCGTGTGCACAGGATAGTGTGGATATTATTCCGGACCCCCCTGCCCTCCCCCCCCCCCCCAAACTGCGTTAGTTCTCTTGTGGTTCGATTCTGTGATCGAGTTCGTTGTGGTGGTATTTAGTGCCTATATTTCCCCCCCTCATCTAGTTAGTGGACTCCACCCTCTTGCGTGATAGAGATATACTCTTGGCTTGAAACCTCCGTACTCTTCACTCGCGGGAGCCTTTTAGTATTGGGGATGTTAGGTCCCTCTTTTTCCCCCCCCCCCCCCCACGTCTCCAGGGGTGTGTTGGAACACACATGACAGCCCCCCCCCCCCCAGATATATCCTATTGGTGGGAGGGTTGTTAAGGTTTGTCTGGTGTGCGGCTTTTGGGGGTGGTAGTGAGGGGCTGCGGGATTTCCCTAGCAGTCTTTGTTGGGTATCTTTCATGACCTGATGGATCTTTTTGGTTTTAAATGAATAAAGGTGTATGTGTCTACTTATGTATGATCTTAGCAGGTAGGTGGTGTGATAGGATCTGAGTTAGGGCTGGTGTTGTGTGTGTGTGTTTGGTGTGGTGTTGGTATGTGTGGTGGGTGTGGGTAGGGTTGTGTGTGGTGCTGTGTGTGTGTGTTGGTGTGGTTTGCAAATAATTGTTAGGGTGGTTGTCACTTTGTGCGGGAGGGGCGCACAAGAAATCTTTGTCACATGTTGGTTTTGGGGTGTGTGTAGTGGCCATGGGGCGGGAGACGACAATCTAGCGTGTATGTGTAATCTGTAGGAAAGGTTATGTGCATTGGTGCAGTCTGTGTTGGTTACGGTGATGTATTTTGTCGCAGTTTTAAGCAATATTGGTGAATGTAACTTGTGTGTTCGGTTGAGGTCGCCAAAGTTTTTCATGTAGGTTTGTCTGTGTGCAGGCTTTTGGTGTTGTGTTTGTTAGGGTACAACGAGCTTTTTCGTTTTTACGAATTGTGGGTTCAAATAGAGTAATCATTCATCATGGCGAGTATTTAAAGTTGGAATCATGGGCAGGTGATTGATTCCCATTTGAGAAGCCAAGCTTTTGCTCCATGGTTGTGTTGGGATTTTCTGTAACCAATGACAGATAGTAGCCTGTCTATCCTGGTAGATTTTCAAGGGTATAGTTGACGCCGTCTGTTGATCATTCTGATTGTTTACACACCTGGGGGGCATTATGAGCTGTTCTAGTTTATGGCGAGGGCAGGCCAGCTATTTTTTGATGAGGGAGGGCAGATTGCTTGAAGCGTGAACATAGCTACCAATCTGAAGTAGCTTTTGCTGGTGATGTGAGTCCTTCGGGAAAGAAATGTTGGGAATGGTGTGATTGGGGTGGTATTGGGTGGTGGAAGGTTTATTCAGGGGTGTTGTCCCATGTGGTAGTATTTCAAATAGTTCCCATTCTAGGCAGCTATGTGTCAGGAACATAGGAAATGTTATGGTGATATATATTTAGTTTGGATTGGTTTTTTTTTCTTTAAGAATATAAAGAAATAAAGAAATGGGGCCAACTTTGACTCAGTGCATATGTGTATTGGTATTTCTCTGCCTCGCCCTGTATTGTGATTGTGGGGTGAGCCTCTTTGGGATCAACAGTACTGGTTGTTATTTGTGGTACCATGTGTGGCAACGTTAAACAGCTGTGTTGGTTTCGTATAGCGGTGATCAATTGTTGAGGTGCAGTAGTCGATGTTTAGGGGGACTCGTCCTTGCGTGTGCTTGTTGTTCTGTGTTTTAATTATTATCAGAGTCCAGCTTTCATATGGGGGTGGGGGGTTGGGGGAGTTATATTAAAGTGTTTTTAAAAAAAGAAAACAAGCGTGGGATAAATTTTGTAACGGTGAAATAAGTTTTGGCCCATAAATTATGTTTGTGTTTTTTTGAGGGGAAGATGGGCCAGTGATCAAGGGTAAAAACAGGGTATCATGTTTTTGAAACCCCAACACACACACAACCACACACAAAAAACACACACACACACACACACACAACACAAACACGGGACAGGCGGGGATGGGTAGTTAGGGCGTGGAGGAAGGTGGTGAAGGGAGAGGAGGGGTAGGGGGATGATATGTTGGGAGTGGGGGGGGGGGGGGGGGGGGGGGGGTGTGGAGGGGGGGGGGTGGATAGTGGTTGGGGGGTGGGGGGGGGGGTGAGTATGTTGAGGTGTGTGGTTGGGGTTAGGGTGGGGGGGGTGGTGGGGGGGGGGGAATGGTTGGGGGGGGTGAAGTATTGGGGGGGGTAGGGTAAGGGGGGATGATAATGGGGGAGGGGGGTGGATGTAGTTGTGAGGGGGTGAGGGTGGGGGGGGGGGGGGGGGGGGGGATGGGGGTTTGGGGGGTGGTGTGTTGTGTGTTTGTGTGTGTTTGTGTTAGAGGTGGGGCAGTGGGGGGGGGGGGGGGGGGGGGGGGTGCAAAAAAAAAATGGGGCGGAGCGGGGGGGGGGGGGGAGGTGGAGGGGCATGCGGGGGGGGGGTAGGGGGGGGGTCGATGGGAGATGGATCGATGGGTAGATTCACGGTAGTGTAGGAAAGAGATTCTTTCTCCGTTTCCCTAGGCAGGAATGGTGGAGGTACTGCGAAAGCTTCTGGTATGGTGAAGGCCCTCCAGTGGTTAATAAAGTTTGCACTCATCCGGTTTGGCAGCCAGTTTCTACTTTTGTGTTGTTGGGACTGTTCGCCGTCAATGGGGTCTGCATGATAAATTTAAGACTCGCCAGTGTGGAGTTTTGCAGAGATGTGATGTCACAGTCTGGAGTGCCCCGGTTCTCAGAAACACAATGATGGTCTTCTTCTTCGTTTTACTTAGGTAGGAAATCCTGTAGGGTACTGACGGAGGCTGCTGTTGTGAAGACCCTCCAAGTGGTCAGTAGGGTTTTGCACTCAATGGTGAGCTGCAGGCCAGGTTTCCCTTTGGGCCTAGCTGGGAATGCTCAGCTGTCATCGGGGCTGGCAACTGCATAGATGTTGAAAGACTCACAGGTGTGGAGATATAGTGGTACCCGAGATGTTAAAGTCTGGAGAGCCTTGTACCTCAGTCTAACCATGTTCACTTGGTCTGATCTGGGCATCCGGTAAATGCATCCCTCTTGTTACAGTCCAGGGTGCTGCTCAAGACATCTTCCATATTTGTCTCCTTGGAAATATTTTTGATTCATTCCAAAGGAGGCTACCTTTTTTACAGTTGGGGCTGCTGTCCTC
This sequence comes from Conus canariensis, assembly GCA_033310375.1. NCBI lineage: Eukaryota > Metazoa > Mollusca > Gastropoda > Neogastropoda > Conidae > Conus > Conus canariensis. Next base: position 2,551 of record JAMYXO010004598.1, on the reverse strand, counting down.
CTTCCGTCTATTGGTCAGCATCTCATTTTCCATATAGTGTAGTATGAAGGAGTATCACTGGTATGGAGTGTTTTCAGTGACATGATAAAATGGTAATAATTTTAAATCCAGTAGTCCACAGGTGTGAAGACCCTTGTTATACAAGTGGAAAAACGCAGTGGTGATGGTGCAATGTTGCAAGGTGGGGGACATAGGAAAATACCAACGTGAACTTGTGGGTGATTCTCACTGCATGGTGAGATCAATGGTACTGTAGGATGATGTCACTGGAGGTAAAGTGGAATAATAAGGTGGCATTGTAAAAAATACAGTTGAGAAGTGGTGGAGGGGGGTTGGGGGTAGATGACTTGTGGGTGATGGTCATGGAACATTGGCGATACAGTAGGATGAGATAATTGTTGTAATAGTTGGATGATGTTGTGGCAATGGAAGGAAAAGTGCCGGTGGGGAGTGGGGTCAGGTGTTCAAAGATGTGGTGGATGATGATCAAGGTGAATCAGGTGTAGGTCAGAACCCACTGGGGGCCTTCACCATACAGAAGCCTTTGCCAGTACCCCCAAGATTCCTGCTAAGGAAACAGAGGAGAATCTCTTCCAACCCTAACCGTTTAGATCACACATGGATCAAATCACCCATCAGTGACTGATTGATGATAATTTTTTTTATTGTGAATGATTTATATATATATATATATAATATATATGTGTTGTGTGTGTGTGAGTGAGTGGGTGGTGTGTATGTGTGTGTTTGTTAGTGTGAGAGAAAAGATAAGATCAAAAGTTGCATAGAGCCCAGCCGAAGACCACAAAGGGCCACAACAGGGCTGTCACCACGTTAACCTCAACTCACGATCCACACAAACACACGACGCAAGCTAACGGAGTCATATAAACAAAAAAAGAAATAAAAAAACACAACTTCACCACATCACAATAAATGACATACTTCTAGAACGCACCCAGAAACTTCGTTAAAAAAAAATCCTTTCATCCGTAAAAATCTTAAATCAGATAACAAACGTTAATCCTCTCTCAAAAACCAAGAACACGTCAGGCGGGACATCTCTGAACAGGTTTTTTCCATGGACTCTGCTGTCAAAAAAAAATTTTGTGACTCACATCGTGCTAGTCCCACCACTCTAAAACAATATGTTTCCTTGTGAGTGGCACATGAACAAGGAATGCACCACAGAGCTTCTTCACACTCTTAAAAGGAACGAATGGGTAAATAACGAATGGCCTGGTGTGCAGCCGCACAGAACTGTTTCTTCATTACGGACCACCAACGTAGATGGGAGGAACTCCTTAAGGTTTGAGACGGGATCATGAAAGAGGTTTGTTATCCGTCGTGTATTCAATCCTCCTGCCAGATAGATAATAGATAGTTATAAAGGACACCCTTTTCCACTCAAAAAGAGGGTGATATCAGAGCTATACACTGTGGGTCATTACGTGACTTGAGTTACTACAAACACATATGCAATCTGCAACCTTAAAATGTAAAAAACCACAACAAATCATGATAAAACATGTTCCACATCTCTTAAAACCTGAAAATATCCATATACTTGCAACATTTCTAAAAAGCTCACTAAGTGACATTTTATCAAAATATTTTCCTCTGATCCTCACCGAGATCACACACTCAGTCAGCACATGCCTTAAGAAGTGTACACACAATCGCATGCAAAACATGGGTCGATCCATCTCCCTTTAAGGAAGGAGGAAATGAATGAGTAACATAACTAGTCCATTATGCATTCTACTTAAAACACATTCTGCCTTTTCCTGTTACTTGCAAACCGAAGGTAACCATCAGACAAGTCGGGATTATCCTCATGAAGTTTGTATTTTCCGATCCAAATTCCAACACTTGCCAACGTTTCTTTACAAACTAATTTTATAGCTGATTAAGACCGGAGATATGTACCCCGATGGATCGCTTGACAGGATCAATTTAACGCTTTCTTTGCTTGTCTGTCCGCTATCTCATTTGCCCGTAATACCGCAGTGGCTCGGGACCCACCAAAACACAAACATCTTTATATACAGGGAGTCGGTTAAAAGTCTAAAATGGTATTAACTTAGGATGGTCACAAGTTGACGATTAAAAGAGATCTTGTAAAGCTGAGAGAGGAGTTCAACTACTATAACAAAAGTACTTTCCCGAGTTGAACTTTGCACAGTTCTTTAAAGCCAGTTAATAGTGCTCTACATCTGCAGTAAAAATAGAAGAAATGATCTTATCAGACGAAAAAGAATGAGACTGGCCCGAGGCAGATGTACCGATGGCTGCAGCAACTTCTCTTCCAATTTGGAACCATCCTATAGAGAAATGTTGGAAAGTTTATTTTCTCTTTCTTTTTCTAAAAACAAATGTTTTAAATCTCTGGACTTTGTAGTTTCGTTCTTATAAAGCAAGAGAGAGAAATCTATTTGTGGAGTTACCAGTCCTCCATGGCGGGACAAACGCGGCAACAGAAAAGGTCATCAACATCCACTAAATTATGTTTAGCCTCTTCAAAATAGTCCTTTACTCTCCTGGCCACAAG
>JAMYXO010004597.1:10000-17138 GCA_033310375.1 Conus canariensis | reverse complement strand
CTTTCCCCCCCTTTCTTTTTGCTTTTGTTTTCCTTGCGATTTCTTTTTTTTTTTTTTTGGTGTGTCGGGGCGTGCGGCGTGCGTTTCGGCTATTTGGGTGTTTGGGGTTTGTTTTTTTGTTTTCCGTGTTGGTTTTGCTGTGCTGTTGGGGGTTTGTTTGGTGTGTTTTGTGTGGCTCCGCGCCGCGCCGCTCCCAAAAAAAAATTTTAAAATTTTCCTTCTCCGGACCCCGTCGAAGCCATTAATGAAAGTTTTTGGGGTTTTGCTTTTGGGGCCCGGGGCCGAAAAATTGGCGATGGAAGATGGGGGAGGTTCTCGCCCCAGTGTGGGTAAAAGCGGACATTTGGAGATGGAAGTTTGGTTAATTTCGTCCTTTGTGTGGTCCTGCCGAATTTGGAGATGGAAGACCCGGGTGTGGTTCTTGTCCATGTGGTTCATCCCCGACTTTTGGCGAGGGAAGATTGGTGATTTTCTTGTCCGTGTGTGGTCATCCCGATTTTTTGGAAGGAAATTGGTGATTTTCTCTTAGGTGGGTCCCCTTTCCGGTGGCCCAAGGATCAGCCTGGTGGGGCCTTCCTAAAACACGTGACGGACAGACAGACAACGCCAAGGGGGCAGTGCCCCCAAGGCTGAAGACACAGTCCTGGTGCTGTGCCTTCCCGGAGCAGGCAGAAGACAGACAGACAGACACAGCCCAAATGTCCCTGTAAAAAACCTTTGTTCTCCTTTTTTCTCCCCCCCCCCCCCCCCCTCCCCGTCTCACCCCCCCCCTCCCATTTTTTTCCTTTCCCGTGTTTTGTTTCTTTTTAGGTTTCCTACGTTATTTCTGGCTTTTTGTTCTTCTATTTTCTTTTCTTTTTCTTCTTCTTTTTCTTTCTTCTTCTCTCTACCTCCTCTTTTCCTTTTCCCCTCTCTTCCTCTCCTTGTTCTCTTCTCTCTCCCCTTTTCCCCCCTCCCTCTCTTTTCCTCTCTCTCTTTTCCCAACAATAACCTTTTTTAATATATTCCTTACTGCCTAAAAAGCGATTTTTTGAGCAATTAAAAATTTAAATAACAGAATTCCCGGGTGTGCTAGAGCGAGACTGCTGCGTGAATCAGCGTATGTTCATTCCTGTTCAGGCTTTGAGGATGATGATGCTGGTTTGGGTCATTCCTGTTCAGGCTTTGAGGATGATGATGCTAGTTTTGGGTCATTCCTGTTCAGGCTGTGAGAATGATGATGCTGGTTTGGGTCATTCCTCTTCAGGCTGTGAGGATGATGATGCTGGTTGGGTCTTCCTGTTCAGGCTGTGAGGATGATGATGCTGGTTTGGGTCATTCCTCTTCAGGCCGTGAGGATGATGCTGGTTTTGGTCATTCCTGTTCAGGCTGTGAGGATGATGCTGGTTTGGTTCATTCCTCTTCAGGCTGTGATGATGATGCTACTTTGGTTCATTCTTCTTCAGGCTGTGATGATGATGATGCTAGTTTGGGTCATTCCTCTTCAGGCTGTGAGGATGATGATGCTGATTTGGGTCATCCCTCTTCAGGCTGGTGGGATGATGATGCTGGTTTGGGTCATTCCTCTTCAGGCTGTGAGGATGATGATGCTGGTTTGGGTCATCCCTCTTCATACTGTGAGGATGATGATGCTGGTTTGGGTCATTCCTCTTCAGGCTGTGAGGATGATGATGCTGGTTTGGGTCATTCCTCTTCAGGCTGTGATGGTGATGCTAGTTTCGGTCATTCCTCCTCAGGCTGTGAGGATGATGCTGGTTTGGGTCATTCCTCTTCAGGCTGTGGGGATGATGATGCTGGTTTGGTTCATTCCTCTTCAGGCTGTGAGGATGATGCTGGTTTGGGTCATTCCTGTTCAGGCTGTGATGATGATGCTAGTTTGGGTCATTCCTCCTCAGGCTGTAGGGATGATGCTGGTTTGGGTCATTTCTCTTCAGGCTGTGATGATGATGATGCTGGTTTGGTTCATTCCTGTTCAGGCTGTGATGATGATGCTGGTTTGGGTCATTCCTGTTCAGGCTGTGATGATGATGCTAGTTTGGGTCATTCCTCTTCAGCCTGTGAAGTTGATGCTGGTTTGGGTCATTCCTGTTCAGGCTGTGATGATGATGCTAGTTTGATGAATGGTTCTTCCTAAATCATCTTTCCGCGTAGGAATATTATATATTTATGTAGATGTGCGTGCGTGTTTGTGTCTGCGTGCGTGCGTGTGTGTGTGTGTGTGTGTGTGTGTGTGTGTGTGTGTGTGTGTGTGTGTGTGTGTGTGTGTGTGTGTGTGGACGGACACTTTTAGTGTGCATGTATGGTTTCTTTAACGCTAATATGAATCGTCACCGTTCTAGTCGTAATCAGTTCTATATTGTGTGACAGTGTTCTATGTTAGTATCTTTGATGCCCAAAAGGACAAACGCCAGAAGAAGAAGAAGAAGAAGAAGCAAGAAGAAGAAGAAGAAGCAGAAGAAGAAGAAGAATCCTCTTGTATATCTGTTAGCCTTGGAAATAAAGATTACCCGTCAATCAATCAATCAGTCAATCAAACTTCCGGTCGCCTTCAGACCAGTCCTCTTCCTCTGAAAGACCCAGCCGCCCAAGCTCATCGGAAATGACCCCACGCTCAGGGGTCACGGCTCGGAAGTGCGGGAAAGGGTTTGTGGGAGATCTTAGTCGACCGTGGGTCTTTAGGGAGACACAGGAAGTCTGGTTGTTAGGGCCGGGGCATGGTGGGATACGGCCAACTGGTCTTCAGGCGGTAGGGGGGAGGGGGAGTTGGGGGGGGGGGAGAGAATGGGAGGGGGAGGGGGGACTGCCGGGTGGGGTGGAGGGGGCGGAAGGAGGAGGAGGAGCAGGTGGGAGATCGTTTTTGGTGAGCAGTCCGGTTTGCTTGGTCGCATGGACGAGTGGGTTCCGCTCTCTTTGTCTCTGTCTGTCTGTCTGTCTCTCTGTCTGTCTGTCTGTCTGTCTGTCTCTGTCTCTCCTCTCTCTCTCTCCTCCCCTCTCCTCTCTCTCTCTCTCTCTCTGCCCCTTTGTCTCTCTTCATTCACTCTCTCTGCTCTCTCTCTTTCTCTCTCTCTCTCTCTCTTCTTCTGATCTGTCTGTCTGTCTCTCTCTCTCCTCTTTTCTCTCTCACTCTCTCTCTCTCTCTCTCTCTCTCTCTCTCTTTTCTCTCTCACTTTTCTCTCTCTGTTTGTCTCTCTGTGTCTCTGTCTCTCTCTCTGCCCCTTTCTCTCTCTCTCTCAATCACTCTCTCTCTCTCACTCTCTCACTCATTCATTCTCTCTCTCTCTCTCTCTCTCTCTCTCTCTCTCTCTCTGTCTGTCTCTCGTGGGGGGCAGGGAGGTAGGGGGAAGAGAGGGGAGGGTAATCTTGGCAGAATGCAAGTGGAAAAAGATATTAGAGGATATTTCTTTTTGACCTGTAGCCCCTGACTACAGCAGTTCTGAGGTTGTACTGGGGACGAAGTGAGTTTTGGAAAAAAAAAAAAAAAAAAAAAAGAAGAAGAAAGAAAGAAACAGAAGTAGAGACCAAAATGTTGAAATCTGAAACAAGGCAGGGAACAGCACACCGTACATTCACAAACAAGTGGGGCTAACTCTTGCTCCTATGATGACATGAATACACGCCCTTCACTCCAAACGAATGCTGCTTACGACACCGACTGGCTTTGCAGCAGAAATGACGGCACAGAGCACACGGACCTGTCTCCTTGTTGGGTCCTTGTGTTTTGTGATGTCATGTCCTCTAGGTGATTCGGCATGTCCTTGTTGGGTCCTTGTGCTCTGTGATGTCATGTCTGCTAGGCGATTCGGCGTGTCCTTGTTGGGTCCTTGTGCTCTGTGATGTCATGTCTGCTAGGCGATTCGGCGTGTCCTTGTTGGGTCCTTGTACTCTGTGATGTCATGTCCTCTAGGCGATTCAGTGTCGTAAGCAGTATTCATTTTGAAGTGACGGGCGTGTGTTTATTTCAAATTGTTTAAACTTTGCTGTTTCGCTTCAGTTTTTATGACTTGTACAGGAGACCTGTTTGCCGTATTTTGTACACATGTTTGGCGAAAATACGATGAATACGACAAATTAAAAAGAAATACGTCAAAAAAAAGTTCAGGAGACAAAGTTCTTGAGAGGTAATTGAACTTGTGGACAATAACTGCCACAGAGGCTCCGACCAAAGAGCGACAACTCTTACTTACTTCTGCGCGCGAAATCGTGTTTTCCAGTGTCCGTTTCTTGACAGCATCGAAAAAAGTCGAAAAACTTGTGAAAGAGCATGAGCATGTGCTGAAGTATGCTGATGAATCAGGTTTGAAAGGAATTTGTATCAGAAAGAGCCTGTTTTGCCGTTGTCAGTGCAGGATCAGGTGGTTACTACTGGCAAGAAGTGTCTGCGATCAGAAAGAGCCTGTTTTGCCGTAGTCAGTGCAGGATCAGGTGGTTACTACTGGCAAGAAGTGTCTGCGATCAGAAAGAGCCTGTTTTGCCGTAGTCAGTGCAGGATCTATTGGCAAGAAGTGTCTGCGATCAGAAAGAGCCTGTTTTGCCGTAGTCAGTGCAGGATCAGGTGGTTACTACTGGCAAGAAGTGTCTGCGATCAGAAAGAGCCTGTTTTGCCGTAGTCAGTGCAGGATCAGGTGGTTACTACTGGCAAGAAGTGTCTGCGATCAGAAAGAGCCTGTTTTGCCGTAGTCAGTGCAGGATCAGGTGGTTACTACTGGCAAGAGGTGTCTGCGATCAGAAAGAGCCTGTTTTGCCGTAGTCAGTGCAGGATCTATTGGCAAGAAGTGTCTGCGATCAGAAAGAGCCTGTTTTTGCCGTTGTCAGTGCAGGATCAGGTGGTTACTACTGGCAAGAAGTGTCTGCGATCAGAAAGAGCCTGTTTTGCCGTAGTCAGTGCAGGATCTATTGGCAAGAAGTGTCTGCGATCAGAAAGAGCCTGTTTTGCCGTAGTCAGTGCAGGATCAGGTGGTTACTAAGCGTCTGCAATGTGATGTACACACTCTTTGTAGGAAATACGCTCATTTTTGTTGACAAGTACACCAAAAGCAATTTGAGAGTAAGCAGGTTTGGCGTAGATATTCTTTCTTTCTTTCTGTGTACGCAGGCTGATACTCCTGCAGACACTTCCTGTATAGACAGGCAAGGATTAATCCCATCTGCCCAACAAAGGGAATGGAGTTTTGTGTGTATGACCGTTTTTTTTCTTCATCTCCACATTAAGGAAGCCGTACTCCAGCTTCGGGGAATGGTGTAGATATAATCTGTGTCAGAGCTCGCGTTCAGCGAGGATGACCGGTCAGTCAACGTTGCGGGTCAGTTAGAGTAGATGTGCAGCGGTGCTTCCTGCGATGCGGACCCCCCCCCCCCCCCCCCCCCCCCCCCCCCCCGATCGTTTGTTGTGGCGTGTGCCTCCAATCACACATTGGATTCTCTAATAGATCTCTTCGTTTGACCCGTTGACCCGTCAGCTGAGAAAAGGTCACTCCATGGCGATGGAAAGACAGGCGTTATCTTCCCCTGAATGTTTTCTTCTTTTTTATGTGTGTGTGTGTGTGTGTGTGTGTGTGTGTGTGTGTGTGTGTGTTGTTTTGTTTTTGTTTGTTGGTTTAAACCGCAACAGGTCTCTTCACCCCCGTCAGCCCATTGAAACGCCCACGGCGCAGAGCGACAGAGCGCACAGTTAACATGAAGAGCGACAGAGCGCAAGTTAACGTGCAGACTGACGGAGCACACAGTTAACACAGAGAGTGACGGAGCGCATATTTAACGTGAAGAGCGACGGAGCACACAGTTAACACACAGAGTGACGAGCCCACACAGTTAACGCGCAGAGCAACAGAGCACACAGTTAATGCACAGAGCGACAGAGCGCACAGTTAACACACAGAGCGACGGAGCACACAGTTAACACACAGAGCGACGGAGCGCACAGCTAACGCGCAGAGCGACGGAGCACAAGTTAATGCACAGAGCGACGGAGCACAAGTTAATGCACAGAGCGACGGAGCGCACAGTTAACGCGCAGAGCGACGGAGCACACACTTAACGTTCAGAGCGACAGAGCGCACACTTAAGACACAGAGTGACAGAGCACACAGTTAACACACAGAGCGACGGAGCGCACAGTTAACGCGCAGAGCGACGGAGCACAAGTTAATGCACAGAGCGACGGAGCACAAGTTAATGCACAGAGCGACGGAACGCACAGTTAACGCGCAGAGCGATGGAGCGCACAGTTAACGTGCAGAGCGACGGAGCGCACACTTAACGTTCAGAGCGACAGAGCGCACACTTAAGACACAGAGTGACAGAGCACACAGTTAACACACAGAGCACACAGTTAACGTGCAGAGCGAGTCTCACCCAGGCTGACGAGCACTCAGGGGACGTCATTGTGGGTGCTGCAGGGGACATGGGGAGAATTTAAGTTCACCGGGAACCAGAGCTCAGAGAGCGACAGACGACGGCCCCGGCACTGAACTCGCCCCCACTACTGCCCACGACAACAGCTGTCACAGAATGTGGAGACCCAGGTCTGTGACTACACCCTGTCCTTAGGGGCCTCCGGCCAGTAGGACGTTAATCTCACCCATACAGGTCTGTGACTACACCCTGTCCTTAGGGGCCCCCGGCCAATGGGACGTTAATCTCACCCATACAGGTCTGTGACTCTACCCTGTCCTTAGGGGCCTCCGGCCAGTAGGACGTTAATCTCACCCATACAGGTCTGTGACTACACCCTGTCCTTAGGGGCCTCCAGCCAGTGGGACGTTAATCTCACCCATAAAGGTCTGTGACTACACCCTGTCCGTAGGGGCCCCCGGCCAATGGGACGTTAATCTCATCCATACAGGTCTGTGACTACACCCTGTCCTTAGGGGCCTCCGGCCAATGGGACGATAATCTCACCCATAGAGGTCTGTGACTATACCCTGTCCTCAGGAGCCCCAGCTAATGGGACGTTAATCTCACCCATAGAGGTCTGTGACTATACCCTGTCCTTAGGGGCTCCTGGCCAATGGGACGTTAATCTCACCCATACAGGTCTGTGACTACACCCTGTCCTTAGGGGCCTCCGCCAATGGGACGTTAATCTCACCCATAGAGGTCTGTGACTATACCCTGTCCTTAGGGGCTCCTGGCCAATGGG
>JAMYXO010004597.1:0-2500 GCA_033310375.1 Conus canariensis | reverse complement strand
GCACTAGGCTTCAAGACTGTTCTCCCTCAGACCAGGCGTTCACAGTTGAACGACCCGGCTAACAATACAGGCCCCTTCAATAAGCCACACCATGTCCCCACCAGTGATCGGTCCATGCCCCGTACTGTACAGAGGAACAGCACTAGAAATTATGGCCCTGCCCTACAAACAGCTTCTCGACAACATGTGAACGCCAGAAATTCAGGTGTTCCCCCCATGTCCTCAACAAGTGACTTCCCTCCATTAATGTCCCAAACCAATCGCAAACCAGTCATGAACCAGCCAGAGTTGACTCCCCAGGTTCCACCGCCAGATCATTTGGATAATCCCTGTGCTGAGGCTTACAGTCAGACACTGAACGGTGAAAATTCGCGTCCCCCACCAAGTATCCCCACCATCCCGACACATGTCCCGCCTCCATTCCTGTGCCCAAATTACACGATTCCCGACACTCCTTACCCCAGATTTCCCGTCACTTATCCGTTCTCTGTGCAGAGGGTTCAAGGATCTGGCCTTGGCCGAACACAGCCCCATTTTCCCTTGGGTTCAGCAACTCTACCGGTCAATCCTCTGACACAGGAGAGTCATGCTGACAACCGAAAATGGCCTTCATTTAACCCTCTGGGTTATTGTGCGCAGCAGTTGATGACGTTGGCATCACAGTTGGTGACGCAACGTGACAAACAGAGGACTGCTGCCAATTGGTAGAATGAGTGGTGATGTTTTGATATATTGTATGATGCTTTGTCCTTGTTTGGTATTCATCTATGTGCGAAAGATAATACATTTTTTTTTAATTCGGTCGGTACATTTCTCCCCATTCATTCTAGTCAAAGTGTTAGCATTTACGTCGTCATATGATTAAATATGTAACTGTTGAATTATTGTAATAATCTTCCCTATCTTCGGCCGTATAACTACTCGGACTTGGGACATTTGAAATGGGCTGTTGTAGAAGGACATTGATTATTTGAACATTTGCACTTCTCGTGTCTTCTTGGGGCATAGGTGTTTTGTGATTGTGCCCTTACCATTGTTATTGCTTATTGAATTTTTTTTTTTTTTTTCTTTCTAACTTCTTTTCTGCGTCGTTACCCGTTGAAGAGGTGTGCATTTTTGTGTGTGTTTGCTTTTTTTTTTCACTTGTAATATTTAATTTTCAAATTGCCTGGTATCCTGCAAATTGATTTTGCTTTACATTGTACACATATTGAAGGTAAGGTGTATTTTTTTTCCTTGAAAATAATGGCAAATAATCTCAATACCGAGAGTAGTAATGAATGGTTAACCAACTCAGGATTCAAAATTGGCTATCTAAATGCATGTCATGTGTTAAACAAATTATGTGATTTACCTTCTATTTTATCTAATGCTAACAATTGTTTTCATTGTTTTTGTTTCTCTGAATCTCGGTTATCAAATTTAGTCTCAGACGATTTAGTAATGATTCCAGGTTACAATTTTATTAGGAGAGACCCTACATCTAAGCTAGAAACAGGTCTTCTGGTCTATGTACATCACTCAATGAACTATAAACTGATCCATCATTTTGATAAACATAATATTGAATGCATCTGGATAGAGTTTCGTTTAAAAGGGACTAAACCGATATTAGTAGGCTTTTTATATAGAAACCCTGATGAACGTGTGGAATGGTATGATAGATTCGAAGCAATGATGGAAGATGTCTCAGATTATTCAACAGATGTTGTATTGCTTGGTGACTTTAACATTGATTTACTTAAACCTCATGATAAATGGAAACGAATTTTTTAATCATATAACTTATCACAACTGATAGACACGCCAACAAGAATAACGCTACAGTCTGAAACACTCATTGATCATATCTATGTAAACAATCCAACAAATATTACAGAAACTTCCGTACCAGTTTATGGTCTCAGTGATCATTTTCCTGTATGCTTAACGTGGTCCAAAAAAGGCGTAAAAATTCCTAGATGTAGCCACAAATGCATTTCTTTCCGTAGTTATAAATCCTTTAATTCTGACGATTTTCTTCATGATTTATGTATTGCAGACTTTCCCAGTGTTTTTCAGGAGACTGATCCAGACAAAGCTCTCGAAGCTTGGTATAACATATTTGTCCCTATTTACGACAAACATGTCCCAACTAAGATCAAACGTGTCAAACCCGATGGAAAACCACCGTGGTTAAATGATGAAATTAATGCTGCTATTAAAATTCGTGAAAACTTGTTACAGTCAACAGGAAAAGATGCAAAGTTTAAGAAACAGCGTAACAAAGTTACAGCTATGAAAAGGTCTGCTCGTAAAAAACATTTTAGCGACCTTATTTCATCGAAAAAAGATTCAAAATCGATCTGGAAAGCCATTAATCAATTATCAGGTAAATCGTCAAAACAAACAGCTCCGTCATCTTTAATTCTGTCTGCCGATGATCTCAATAAACACTTTTCTACCATAGTCGAAAAGACTATTAAAACTGATTGTACTAAACATAATGAACTGTTGTTAC